>PVKN010018864.1:0-16639 GCA_004027915.1 Capromys pilorides | reverse complement strand
AAACCTGAGAAGATCATACTGGTGCCTTGCTTGATGAAAAATAGTTATATTCAGGTAACAAAAAATTTGTATAAACAAAAGAAAGTAAGGATAGAACTGCTTGTAAGAAGGAAGGGATGGAACTTTGTCCTTCCTGAGGTGGAGTGGGTGTTGAAAGATGACTAATTTTTCTGATACCAGCAGGTGGCCGTCTCCCTAAAGTACTGCATGTAGCAAGCAAGTGAGATTTTTATAATGTGAACTTGGAACCTAACATGGATTTACCAAATGAACAACTCCAGAAAACTGAAGTGTGTTGATTAAATGCTGCTAGGTAAGTTTATTTGAAATCTTTTTCTAGCAAGGTGGGCCCACTTCAATTGCTAGGAGTCTGACCTGGGCAGATGTAGTCAGGAGTTGGTAAAGCAAAACATTCCCGAAAGCATCTGAAAGACAGTATCAAGGGATGAACCTGGGTCAAGGCAAACACAGCCCAACCTAAGAATTATTCTGATGGTTTTGGGCAGGAATTTTGGAGAGGAAAAAAAATGGGTGGGAAATGGAGACGTTGAGACTGTGCAGTTCTCACAGCTTCAAGTTAACACCAAGCATTCAAGTCAATTTTCATGATTTAGAGAAGAATTCAGAAACCAACACAACATACAAGAAATGATATCACTCTCAGTGCTGACATCTAGAAATACTTTTCAAAGTCGTTTTTTTCTTTTCTAATACTATTTAATCCTTAGGATAAAGATGCAGTAGGTAAAATATTGTCATCCCAATTTTAAAGTTAAGGAAACTGGAAGGTGGTTGAGTTATTTAGTTTAGAGGTAGAATGCTGACCAGCTCCCAGATCACCATGTTCCCATTAATAAATATTATTTATTAGTCATAAACTGGGATAAATAATGGAACTATCAGTAAACAAAGGATTGGCTTTAAAATAGTGTATGCATTGTAGTCCATGGTCTAACTAGGAAATGGTTTAGTGCAATGAATAAAAAGCTGATCACTGGCTTCAGACTCAGGCATGGAAGATGGCCACCGCACTATGAAAGCAAGGAGGCCACCAGGCTTAGGACAGGAAGGGAGGAATCATTCCTCCTGTGGTTTCTGTTGCCACTCTGCCTTTTTCTTCCCCCTGGAGACTGGATCCTGTCATTTGCTTACTTACCTCCTTCCTACTTGTCAAAAGGTCTGGCTCCCAGGGCCGACTGCTTTCCAGGATCCTATTTCAAATTCCAAGGAAAAGCAAAGAGGTTGAGTGTGACTCAGGCTATAATCTCTGGGCCAGGGGAGGAATCATTGCTGGTTTCAAATCATATAGGGCCATCATTGTTACAGGGGCTCCAAATAGTTTTAGAAGCCAGAGGAAGGATTACATGTACAGTAACTAAGATCAAATATATGGCTATAAACTATCAGTATTACTCTGTAATTAATGAGTGTTGTTTCTTACAATATGAGTTCTAATTCTGAACATTAACCAAAAAGTCCTAATGAATTTAGTAATGACTCAGAGGAGAATTACAAACTGAATTTTGGTTGGAAATTAAAATGTTTTTAACAGGTACCAATGGGGAGACATTAATTCCGTAGATAAAAAGTTTATTTTCAAAAGTAGGTATAAAATTTAAGAGATACAAAAGGGTACACAGCTGGGGTGTAGCTCAGTGGTAGAGCATTTGTGCAGCATGCTGTAAGGTGCTTGGTCCAGCCCTCAGCTGTGCAGAAAGCAAAAAAATATAAAACAAAGGGGTACACGTTGCAAAGTTCATCTGTCTTCATCCATATCCCAGCCTCCACTCCTTTTTTTTTTTTTTTTTTTTTAATTTAACAATGGTTGTGTTACATATTTTCATCACCAGATCTGTTTAGGTTAATAGATATAGGTGTGTAAGATTGGTCAAATAATTAAACATTAGCACTTTCACTAAACCTTAATTTTTGTTTAACTCTTCCAAATGCATTTTGTATTTAAGTCACTCTTCTAAAAAAGAAAAAAAAATTACAGGGGTTGAGGATGCCGAAAAATGTAAGGTCCTGAGTTTGATTTCTGGTACCCCCCAAAATTTATTTATTTATTCATTTACTTATTTTTTCTTCTTTTGAGTTCTTACACTAGGGAGACTATATGATATTTGCATACGTAGGTCTGGTTTATTCCACTTATATGTTCAAGATACATCCACTTATATATGAAGTCTTCTAATTTATCATTCCTTATAGCTGAGTAACATTCCATTTTATGAAAATACCACATCTTTTTCAACCATTTTTCAGATGATGGGCATTTTGTTGGTTTCCAAGATTTGGCTATGACAAATTGTGCTGCTATGAACATAGGTGCACAGATATCACTATGATATGATGTTTTCAGTTCTTCTGGGAAAATTTCCAGTGGGGAGATAGCTGGATTTCTATTCCTTTTAATAGCAATCATAACCATGATTAGTTCTGTGATTATTTTCCTAGAACTGTGCTCTTGGAATAGGAACATGCAGCTCCATGCCTTCCTTTTTCCAGTACATTTTAGAAATTACTCCCTATAAGTCCATTTAGAGTGATACCACTTTTGCAATAACTGTACAATACTTCATTGTGTGGACATAATGGGATTTTTGACCAGTTTCCTATTGCTGACATTTAATGTTTCTAATCTCATTATCCTTGTATATATACTTCTTTTTCATACAAGTGAGTTTATCTGTAGGGTAAAATTCCTAGAGATGGACTTTTAAATTGTTAAACTTCTCTCAGGAGAAATTTTACCTATATATTTTCAATTAACAATTTATAATAGCACTACTTCAGTATAGAGTTGCCAGGGTTGGGGAGATAGCTCAGTAGAATAAGTGCCAGCCTAGCAAGCACAAAGTCCTGAGTTCAGTCCCCGGTACTGCAAAAAAAAGTATAGAGTTGCAATATGGTTCAACCTAGTTGTTACGTTTTCTGAGAAGCTTCCTCAATATTATCTATCAATCTTCTGTTGACATCTGTATGTTCGCTATAATGTTTTTGAGTCTTTTCATTCTGTTCTTTGTAATTTTTCAGGAGCATCCTGGTTTTATTTAATGAGTACAATTTGTGTCTTCCGACAGATATCAATTAAACATAAAAAAAAAATTGCATTCCTGCTGTTTTTGTTTTTTCCCTCAGGAGAAGGTAGAGGTTGGAGATGGGAAGAGGATGATAGACCATAGCAGGTTCTGTCTACTAATGTTAGAGATTTCCCTCAGATGTTTGCTAATCCTTAACTGCTTATTCATATTTAAGAGATAACACTCTTTTTCATTTCTCTAGCTTAATTGTCCATAGAAAAAATTGTCAGTCCCTGTTCTGGGTTAGGGAATGGACTGGGAGCTTGAAGTGGTCTGGTGTCTGAGCGGCTGACCATTCTTTACACATGCTGATATCTAATCTGGGTTATACAGGCATTTCTCATCCCTACTTTCTTCTGTGCTTGGCATCTCCAGTTTCTAAAGTTTGCAGAGTTCTTCTGCACATATCAGCTGGCTGCATGTTGCCTTTCACCTCTATGGTCAGTTTCATTTTTCTCCACTTGTTAATTCAATTACTATTTGTCAGCCTTTCTCCATATTCCCAAATGTCTCACTTGTTACAATATTTTCTTTCCCATTCTATTTATTTTTTTTTTTCTCAATACTAAGGATTGAACCCAGGGCCTTTGTACTGAGCTTCAGCCCATTATCTATCTATCTATCTATCTATCTATCTATCTATCTATCTATCTATCTAGAACAGGGTCTCACTACATAGATTGGACTCACAATGATCCTTCTGTTTTCAGCCTCTCTAGTACTGGGATTACAGAAATGTGCCACCACATCCAGACTCAGCGGCCAGCTCAGTGCAGCTGGGGGTGGGACTGGTGCAGCATGTGGTGCCACGGATCAAACTCCTTTATTATTTTTATTTTGAGATAGGTCTCACTAAATTGCTACATTGCCTGGGCAGGGCTCTAATTTGTGACCCTCTTGCCATAGTCTCCCATGTGTCGGGATTGCAGACAAGCACCATTGTGCCTGGCTCTATCTACTCTTTATTGTGATTTGAGGGATGCTTTATGAGGTAGTTGAGATTCATTTCATCAAATACATGACCTGGCAAATAAATTAGTATTTCATCTATCAGAAATCCTGTGGGATATACTGATGCACACATGTAATCCCAGCACTCAGGAGGCTGAGGCAGGAGAGTGTCATGAGTGTCAGGCAAGCCTGGGCTACACAGTGAGCTGAAGACCAGCAGTAACTACACAGCAAGACCGTTCTCAAAAACAAAACAAAACAAAAACAACAGGGGCTGGCGAGATGCTCAGCAGTCTGAAGCACATGCTTAGGCAAGTTTAGGCAACTGCAGGGACCATGGTTGGATCCCTGTCACCACATGCTGCACCAGCCCTACCCTCAGGGCAGGCTGAGCTACAATGTCGTAAAAAACAAAACAAAACTGCCATGTGTGGTGGGTAGTGGGCGGTGCGTACCTGTAATCTCAGCATTTAGGAGATTTGGGCAAGAAGATCACCATGAATTTGAGGCCATCCTGGACTACATAGTGAGTTCAAGACCCTGTCCCAAAACAAAAACCCAAAACATAGCAAACAATCAAAAAAAAAAAAAAAAAAACCTATCAGAATTGATAGGAAAGAAAAGCACTGAAACATGTCTTTGTAAGTATTTATGTCTATACATAATTCAATTCCATAGTCTATTCAATTTATTGAAGGCTCAACATGTATGTGGATAGGGTTTATTGCTACAATGCAGATCAGTAAACTGACAACAATTTTTTGAAAAATGGCTAGCATATCAGGCTGTATTTTTGAAGTCACATTCTAACTTAAGTCATAGCTTGAAAGTCAATTTGTAGCCACATATGCTTTCCTAAATTAAACACAAAGCATAACTGCTATGTTACAGATATATTGGTTTTTAGTGGCAAAAATTGTTATCACTCAACAATGAGCATCAAATCTGTCTATGCTGGGTTGCTTCAAAATTAAGGAAAATCTCTTTTACTAAGTGAAATTTCAATTAAATACAATAAAAATTATCTAAAATTTATCGATTAACCTAACAAAAATAATGTGAAATGCTTTTGTTACAATTTCCAAAAAGGATTAAGAATATTTCTTTCTGGAATGTGAGACAACCGAAAGAATTTCATCTCTCTGGGGCAATGGGCTCAGTGGTTATGCAGTAGGCCTTTCCTACCCGTAATGCAATAACCAACTTTATTATTATGCTTCTTTAGTAGAATATTATCTCCTGCTTTATATTTTTAATGCACTTAGGTAGACAAAATGAAGAAATGGAGTCAGTACACTTTTTTCCAATTTAACATTTTCTATTCTAAAAGTATTCAGATTTTATTTTATTTTTTGAGATAGTGTTGCACTGTGTAGTTCATACTGGTCTTTAATGCACTGTCTGGCCAGGTTGGACTGACTTGTGCTGATTTTCCTGCCTCAGCCTCTTGAGTACTAGGATTATAGTATTCAGATTTTAAAAGGAGTTTTATACTTCGCCGGGTTGAGTCAGGAGGATCACAAGTTTGTGCTCAACCTGAGCACTTCAGTGAGGTCTTGTCTCAAAATAAAAACCTGAAAAAAAATAAAAATGAAAAAAGCTAGGGATATAGCTCAGTGTGGATGCCCTAGGTTAAATCGACAGCACTACTATTTTTTTTTTTTTTAACTTAGAAGCTAAATAAATAGCCAGGCATAGTGGTACACCCCTGTACCACTCAGCACCTCAGCCAGCACTCGGGAGGCTGAAGCAGGTGGATCATGGGGAGTTCAATTCCAGTCTGAGGTACATAGGGAGATTCTGTCTCAAAAAAGAAGATAAAAACAAACAAGCAAAAGAGCTTTTAGGGGTTGGGGAGATAGCTCAGTAGAATAAGTACTTGCCTGGTAAGTGTAAGGTCCTGAGTTCAATTCCTGGTACTGCAAAAAAAAAAAAAAAAGTTTTACTCTTTCGTACTCTCAAATAAATTCTATGTTTAGTAAATATTTTCCATTCTTCATTGATGTATGGGACATTGTGCTGGTTACTGACCAGAACATTTAGGAATCGTGGTTTCACAGGACGGTAACTCAGCATGGAGACTCAGCTGGGCAGCCTAGACTTGGTCCTCAGCTTTGCCTTGTCCTAGTACTATGACCTCGAGTAAGCCGTTGATCTTTTCTAAGCCCCAGTATCAAGATGTGGTAAACAACCACCACCACAACAAAACACCTGCCTTTCAAGACTGAATGAGGTGACAAGTGTGAGGCATTTATCCTAGGTCTGTGTATTATAAGGGATCAATGACAGTTATTCAAAGATAGGGAAAGCGAAAGGATCCTGGCTGTCACCTTAGCAGGAGGTTGGCAGAGGGAGACCTGTAAAGCAGGCTTCCTTGGCCCACCTGTCTGCACCTCCTCAGGAAGAAGTGAATGAGTAGCCTGGCGTGGTGGTGCACGCCTGTAATCCCAGCACTTGGGAGACTGAGGCAGGAGAATCAGTGTGAGTTGGAGACCAGCCTGGGCTACAAAAGTGAGCTCAAGGCCAGCCTGAACTGCATAGCGAGACCTTGTCTCAAAAAGACTAAATAAATAAATAAAATAAAATAAAAAAAATAAAGGCTCAGTCAGGAACACGTTTCTGCATTTGGCAGTTCCTCGCTATTTCGTGGTTGGACTTTTGCGGACTCGCTGTGTCGCGGGCTTTCAAAAAATATTAATCTAAGTTATTTATAGCCTATTTTTCGCTATGTCATGGAATTTTGCAATACCATATGGCATATGTATGTCATCAAAATAACATAGGTTTACGAGTTTAGAAAATGGTTAAGAACAATAGAAGTGTTTTTAAAAGTGTGGGAAAGATTTGTAAGCGTGTGGGAAGGCCTTACAAAGCCTTAATATAATACATCAATACTAAAATAAATATAACGTTGCTACTTCGCTGATTTTCACTTATCGCGGGTGGGTGTCTGGAATGTAACCTCTGCGTGAGGGGCTACTGTACTTAATTCAGCTTAATCGAAAAATACATAACTAGGATTTTTAAAAAGTACAAGGATCAGAACTAAATGGGTAAATGTTAGAGTTAGTTTTTAAAGCCTGAGAAAGGAGAAGAAATAGTGGGAATAGTCATGTTTTAGAAATGAACAAATATTACAAAATTTGCTATTATAGTACTTAATGAGCAGTCTTGTATATCTCTTTAAGTATGATCACAGTATTTGTGAGGCAGAGATCCATGGGTAAAATTGCTGGTCAAAGTCTATGTACATTTAAATTCTTCCTCAATTTTGACAAATTGTCCATGAAAGAAATATGCCCCTTTACATTTCAATGTTTGAGTCTGTTGCCCACAAAATTTTTAAGGTAAAATTTTGCAAATTTTATGAACTGATCAATTTATTAGGAAAAATTTGTTTTAAAGTACATTTCTTTATCAAGAAATCATAGGTTAGGGAGATAGCTCGGCAGTCTAAGCGCCTGCCTGGCAAGCACAAGGACTGGGGTTTGATTCCTGGTAGTGCATGACATGCCAACTCCAGAACCCTGGGCACACCTTGCCAGCCACTGAAACTGGGCGCAGTGACACATGACTGTAATCCCAGTGCTGATGAGGCTGAAACAGGAGGATGACTATGAGTCTGAGCTGTAATATGATACCCTGTACCAAATAAATAAATAATTAAAAATAATTTTAAAAGAAATCAAGGGTAGGGATGAATATATCTTCATAAGCTTTATTGGGCATTTAAATGCTCCCTTTTAGGGTTTCGTTTTGTTTTGGCAGCACTGGGAATCCAAATCAGGGGTGCTCTGCCACTGAGTTACATTTCCAGCCCTTTATTTTTTACTTTGAGACAGTGGCTTGCTAGGTTGTCCAGGAGAAACTTGAACTTGCAGTCCTCCTGCCTCAGTCTCCCTCAGTGCTAGGATTATAGGCACTCACTAGCAGCTCCTTTTAGGATTATTTTATTTTTGAGCTAATGGAGGCAGTGAAAGATGTTGTCCTAGTTACTTTTCTCTCATTGCTGAGACAAAATACCTGACACTCAGAGTTAAAAGAGGGAAAGTTTATTTAACTCAGCTTGTAGAGATTTCAGTTTATAATCGACTGGTTCTAAAACAAGGTAGCTTGGCAGAGGGGCATCAGAGAGGAGAACCAGTTCCTGGCAAGCAAAAGATAGCAAAAGCAAGCACGGGATAACCATAGCTCTTTCTATCCCTTGTATCTTATCCGGGGATTTAGGGCGGGGAGCACTCACACCCTTAATCCTAGTGCCCTTGAGACTAGCGTTGCACTGTGAATCAGTTCCAGGTCACATACTCTTCAGCTAGCTATCTTTGAAAAGCCCCACCTAGGACTGCATAAGTCTTTGAAAGGACATCTAGACACAAGCTATAAACAGATGTGCTTCAGAAGCTTGAGGGAGAACTACGAGTGGAGCAGTGGGAGTTGAAAAATAAGGTTATTAAGTTCTTGCATAGTCACAGAAAGAAGAAACCCCAATGCCTTTAGAACGTTTGAGTTAAGTAAGAGAAAGAGAAACTAATAGAAACTGAGCAACAGAACAGCTCAGCAGTTGTAGAGATTGTCCCGTCATACATAACTAGCTGAGTGTTTTCTGGTCTCTTAAATCTCATCTGTTTCCTCACTTATAAAATGAAATGCATTGAATGACTTCACTTTTAAAATTCTTGTTTCTATCATTTTAACTAAGAGATAAGAAATTCATGAAAGTAGCTGACAATTTCAGAAAGCATATGAGATGTAGCAGTAATAACTTAAAATAGTCATGATGGGACTGGGATACAGTTCAGTGGTAAACATCTACAGAACACTGACCTTTCATGGTCTTTGACTTTGGTGAGGAGCCAAAAGTCGCATGGTACCAGATCTGGTAAGTAAGGTAGATGAGTACACACTGTGATGTATTAAAAGACAGAAATTACTGTAAATGTTTTGGATTCAGGGTATTGAAGCAGCCATGAAAAGGTGAGCATGAAAGAGGATTTCCAGAACTGCTTCAGAAAGCAGCAAGGACAGAATAATTGCACTTGAAGCTGTAGGGAATATTTTGAGGGGGACCAATGGCCATTTAATTTTTATTGTAATAATTTTTTTTTTTTAGTTTAAGCATTTATTGTAGTTTTTGACCGACAGAGCCTAGCCTTTTACCCCTAATTACCTCAGTTTATATTTTCTAAGAATAGGCCATAGTAGTTACCAATGCCAGTGACCTTAAATGTTATGTTGATTTAATTCACCATCAGTTTTTCTATTGACCCAATAATATCCTTTGTAGATTTGTTTTCTCTTCTAGGAAAGGATCTAGTCTAGTATCTTGTATTACATTTATCTTCGTAGCCCTTCTGTTGGAATATTTTCAGAGCCTTTGTCTTTATGACGAAAAAAAGTAAAGCAGAGCTTTTCTCATTTCAGATTGATCTTCTATTTCCTCATTACACCCCTCATTTCCCTTTGTAGAGTGTGTCTTTGGGGAATCACAGCTAGAAGCAAATAATGCCCATCTGTCCCTCACTTATGATTTTAATTTTGATGACCTGTTCAAGTCTTCATTCAACTTCTCTGATATATAGTTCTTGCCATCAATGAGAAGTCTGTGGAAGAATCCTCTAAGATCATATAAATATCGTATTCCCATCTAAATTTCTTTATATTTAGGTCCAATCCAATTATGATTCTTGCCTAACTTGATTGTTGGATCTTTGCCATAATGGCTGCAAAAGGATGATTTTCCAACTGCTGGGATTCGATGCATGTGGTACTATGCCTGGCATGCCTATAAATCCTGATAAGTCATCTGGGTGTGTCTGAGTGGGCCATGGAGGTAAGGCCTTTGGTATTATACAGGGCCCCTCACTCATTCTTCTCAGGCACTGTCCCTTCCTCTGCTCCCAAATGCCATAAACTAAGCAATCTTGCTCCACCATGCCCTTCTGCCATGATGGGCCTATCTTGGAATCACGTGACAACGGACTAAACTCCAAAGGAGGAGCTAAATTAAAACCTTTCCTACTTTACATTGTAGGTGTTGGGTATTGTGTCTCAGGGATAGGAAAGTTGGATAGTACCATCCAGTAACAAGGAGGGACAGCAGAAAGATCCATTATGACCACTACTCAAAATGTGTGTGGCTCACAGGACTATGAAGACAGTACGCTTTTTGAACTACTTATTGAGTGGTGACTGTACTAAGGCCCTCTAAGCTCTGGAGGGCATATTGGTATCACAGCTTTTGTTATGAAGATACTTCTGGGTCATCAGGGTTAGGTTTTAGCTATTTTGTATTTTTTTAGTTTTTTAGGCAGAGAAGTTGGTGTTATTTCAGGAAAAACACTTAATAAATGCACTTTAAAGTGTTTTGAGGGCTCACGGAGGAAAAACTGGTTATCTAAAATATCTAATTATACCCAACTCTTCAACAGCACCTATCCTTTCCTAATCTTATTAGAAAAGCAAAGCACTACTGAAACTACCTTTAAAAGTTAATACTGAAAATTATTAGTTCATGCAAACATTTGTTTGTATACTCGCTGACTTCCCCTAGAGTTGTTCCAGGGAAATATTAATCATTAAAATAAACAAATTCCCATTGATCCATACCCGATATAGAGTTGCCCTGTGAGAAGCAGCTTAATTTTAAACATTTATGTAAAATTTATGCAATGCTCATGGTTGAAGGAATTGAGAATCATCGATATCCTTGGCATCTTAATACTTATGGCATGTCTTGGCTGGGACAAGTTTTTCTTTTACCTTTCTGTTTGTTGACTGGAAAATGTCTCTTTGAAATCCTCTTACGCATCCTTTCCCTCAAAGTGAAATTTGGGTATGTCTCTTTGCCTACATTTTTTCTTTTTTTTTTTTTTTTCGGAATCAGGGATTGAACTCAGGACCTTGCACTTACCAGGCAGGCACTTGTGCCCCTGAGCTATCTCCCTGGCACAAATTTTTTTTTTTTTTTTTTTTCAGAACCAGGGATTGAACTCAGGCTCTTGCACTTGCCAGGCAAGCACTTATTCTACTGAGCTATCTCCCCACCCCACAGGGGACAGAGAAACAGTAACAGCATATACCCTTACTAAAATTATGCTGGTTGTAGTAAAATTGTTATTGAAATCATCTTTCTTACAAGGCCAGTTTGATTTTGTTTTGTCAGCTACAGTGACATGAATTGTTTGTTCCTACCATTTTGCAGTGGTGGTCTCTTGTCTTTGAACAATTTGTTCTATATCTAAATTAGCTCCTTGGCTTACCCCTTAGAAATAATTTTGATGGATAGTAATATAACTGTTATATGATGGTGAGGCTCTAAAATGACTTTTAAGCATATTGAATTCTTATTGATTTCTATTTTATATAATGGTGTTTTTACTTTATACATTAGGACTTTTTGTTACACTAAGACTGCATGTTTCACGTCTTTTGGCAAAAACAAATGGAACTCACAATTTAACTGCGATAAAAGTGCTCTGCTAAACAAAATTTGGTGCTGGTTCTCCCAGAGTGTAAAGTCATTTTCATTTATGGAGACAGGAAAGAACACTGACTTTGTAAAATAATTCCTAAATATAACATTGACAACAATGGCAAAGAGATACTGACAACGAACTTTTTATTTCCATACACAAAAATCTCACCAAATTCGGGAATCTGAACTTAACACTTAAAGTTAATAAAAGTACGGTTTTACAAGTTAGCAGCATGAGAACCAGAACTTGGGCAATTATTTTGAACTCAGAGGTTCAGTAAGCACAAGAATTTAGTATACCCATGGCCCACCTCATGAGTCATTATGGCTTTTCTTTTCAACATCCAAATGAAAACTTCACTGCTTTGACAGTAAACTGTGAAAATTATTGGCAGATGTAGGAACACAGGCTTATTTGATTTTATGAAACCCTAATTTGAGTTTAAAGTAACTGTTAGGCATCCATACGAAATAGAATTCCCGGCTGTGTCTCAGTTTTCCTATTTCTTAAAGGCAGTTAATTACCTGTGATAGCCATGCATGGTGGCACATGCTTGTAGTCCCAGCACTTGGGAGGCTGAGGCAGGAGGATTGATGTGAGTTCGAGACCAGCCTGGGCTACAAAAGTGAGCTCAAGGCCAGCCTGAACTGCAGAGCAAGACCCTGTCTCAAACAGATAAAAAACAAAAACAAAAAAACCCTGTGATAAGTGTATATACATATATGAAAATTGTCCTATGTATAGTTGGCAATCAACCATCTTTTCCTTAACCTCTTATACGGAAAACAAGAGTAAACATTTGTCCACTGAACAGCTGGAAGGAGTTTTCCTCCAAGTGCTAATTCATTTTGCCTATTGTTTCTCTGGGACTTGAAACAATTAACATAGATAGGAAACTTCTTATACACATAATGCATTTCTACTCCTTTTACTAGTAATCTTATTTCCTTTTTTTCCACATCATTTGGAAAAAAATGGGGCAGGGGGAGTAGCTTTTGGTTTCTCTACTTGTCCTAGTGATATCTTGATTTTATATGTTCTTTGAAAGTGAAATGGAGTAAAAATCATTATAAGCTTTGTTACCTATCTTTTTTTAACCCACTTTTGGGTGTGGGTGCTTTAAAGAAGTAACCCTATTTCAGAGAAAGGGGTCTGGAGGGCACTTGCTTCGTTGACTACACTATGACAGCAGGTCATATAGTCAAAGAAGAAAATAGCATTCTTCAAAGTACAAGAGTGATCAGTTAAGTTTAGCGGCTATTAGAGAGATGAAAGAAACCAAAAGAGGACAGTCATTTCGGGTCCTCTCGTGTTTATACTCAAGGCTGGTACAGTATTCCTTCCACATTTTTCTGCGCATTGCCCTTCAAGGGCCACAGATCATCAAATAACCAGCCACAGTGGCTCACTGAACACCTTGCATCGCAAGTCACACTGCATTCATCGGTGCTAATTTTAAGTAGGCCACCCATAAGGAGGGGCACCCTCTGCAGCAACACTCTTCCCCCACGTACAGCAAACCCATTCCTTTTTCCTTCACGGAAACATTTAATATTTTAGAGCCATGTTCATGCGCTGACATGAAAACACCGTTCACCTGGAACACATCAACCCGAGACTGGGCGCTGCCAAATTTCTTTCATTCGTTCACTGAGCCAAGGGTATACCCTGCCGCACGACTAGAATGGCCTACTTAACACTTCCCAGTCTCGGGGTGAGAGCGCCGACCACTGTAAATGACGACCCCCATGGAAGGGGGAACTCGACACGTGCAGCCGCCTCAATTGTGCGCCCCGACTTCCAAAATCACCGCCAGCGTGGGCTAGCTATTTGATCCCAGGGCCCAAGGTTCCGAGACTTCGTCCTCTGGTCTCAAAGGTGAGGTGCGGGCGCCGAGGCCGACGCCCCGCGGACAGGAGCTCGCGGGGGGGGGGGGGCGGGAGGGGTGCGGACGGCCGTTGCGGACGCACCTGTCCGGGCTGCGACCCCCACTCTCCCCTCAGGGCGGCCGCCGTTGGGCTCGGCGCGGCGGGCAGAGGGGCGGGTAGGAGGCGCGCGGGGCAGAAGCCGCCGGCCGGCCGCGGCGCCGGGCTCCCGCGAGGGCGCTCCGTTGGTGCACGCGCGCGCCCCCGCCCGCCCCGCCCGCGCGGCGCGCGCCCCCGCCAGGCCGCTCTCCTCCCCACCCCCGGCGCGGACGGGGTGGATCCTGCACACTCCCCTCCCCCGAGCGGCGGCGGCGGCGGGCGCTGAATGAGAGACGCGGGCGGTTCGGGCCGGCGAGCGCTACCCCCGGCGGCTGCGGCAGCGGCGGAGCGTGAGGCCGGCGTCGCCTTTCCATCCTCCGAGGCGACCGCCGCGGCTGCCCAGGTCGGTGCGGCGGCCGCGGGGCGGGGCGGGGCGGGGCGGCGGCGGTGCGCGGCGCCCCCCGGGCGGTGGGGAATGGCGGCGGCGCGGGCGCTGCTGTGCGCTGCTCGGCTAGCCTCGCCGCGCCGCGGGCCCGGGGCCCCAGGCTGCCCCCCTCGGCGCGGGAGGGGGCTGCCGAGCTCCGGCGGACCGAAGGGGGCGCGGGGGCCGCGCCCCCTGCAGCGGCTCTTTCCGGCCGCAGGGGCTGGTGGAGGTGGCTGTTGAGCGACGCGGGGACCCCCGGAGTCACCGCGCCTCGCTGTGCCCGCCCTGGTGGCGGAGGCTCCTGGCGTGCTCCGCGCGGGCCGGGCGGCGCCGCAGTCTCCCTCAGGTGAGCGGGAGCCCGCACAGCTCAGCCGGGACCCGCCACGCCGGCCACACCCCCTCCCCTGGCCGGGCGGCTGCGCCCAGAAGCCGCGGTCAGGGTGACCTGTTGCGGGGACGGCCCGCAGCCCGAGTCGCCGCCAGCCCTGGCTGCGGAGAGGCTGCGTGCTGCGCGCGGAGGACGCTGCCTGCGCTCGGCTGGCTCTGGGGCCAGGGGCCGGGCGTGCTGAAAAGAAGGGAGATTCCGGCGGTATCTGATCAAACACTTGCAAAGCTGCGAGGTCTGTCTGCAAATATCCGGAATTCCACTGCGGTTTCGGATGAGGGAGGCTCATAAACACCTTGCTTTGGAGGTGAAGAGGGAGGCACGGGAGCCGCGACCAAGCAGCTAGGATCTGGAAGATAGCCTAACCTGTGCGGAGCTGAATTATCTTCCCCCACCCCTGCCCGCTTCGAAGCTCTTTTCCTGTAGCTGTGTGTTGTGTAGACGCCGGCCAGTTTCAGTGTACGTGGGCGTGTTTGGGAAGAAGCTGCGAGTTGATAGGCGCCTCCTTAGTACAGTACAAATGTTAATTTGTTTGAGCTGGGAGGGGTGAGGGAGGAAGAGAGGAGACTGATGTTAGCTGTGGAGGAGGGGCAAGAAACACCAAATTTTTGTTAAGTGCCAAAAAGAAGTATCTAGTACCGAATGTTTGTATATAAAGTGGAAACACACAGTCAACAATTAATAGAGCTTTGTCATTTTATCTGTGCTCTAGATTAACTTCCTCCAACACTTCAGTTGCTATAGATATCTTTGTTTTCCTACCAGTGCTTGAGTTGACTTTGGTGTTTTAAAATATTTACCACCAGATGGACTCTTTTTCAAGTCTCTTTGAAGATGACCATTACAATTTTGGGAAACTTTTCGATCCGTGCATGCAAAGTATTGTAGTGATATAGAGCTTGCTAGCTCTAAAACCTGTTCCAGATAATTATACTTGTATAGGCTTAAATGTGTTACTCTTACCGCTGAACATCTTAGTCAAGACTTTAGATTATAATGGAGGTTGCAACCACGCAGTATTATTTTAAGATAAATAACCTGTAAAGTTTGTAGTCGTGATGTTTACTATGCAACTTTACAGATTTGAAAAATAATTTTTCTTTGCCAGATCTATAGATCAGCCGCATTCCTTAGATGCCATTTTGAGAAAATTATTTTAAAGTTAATTTTTTAAAAATTAAGTGTAACTTTTGTAATGGTAGCGTGTCTTTTGCCAATTCCAACTTTCACGGACTTAGGGAATTTGAAGTTTCAAACTTTTCTGGGCAGTACTCTGAAAATACTCTTCACTTTGCATAATTATTGTAGATTTTTTCATAGTTTCCCAAACACCTTATTTTATTTGTGTATCATATGTGCGAATCTGTAATCAATTCAGAGTACTCGAATAGTGTTTGAATAGGTTAATATATGCAAAGATATCGACTAACAAAAAAGTTTCCATGGTAGTGAAGAACTGCTCAGAACACAGCATAATATAAATACTGGAATGGCAAATATATGACCAGAACGTCTTAACAGTTTGGGGATAGGATATCACACAGAGTTCTAGTATACCGTGGACACAGACAGTGTCCATGATGCCTACTGGTGGCCAGGTGTCACTTGTGGGACTGAGCTACTGCTATTTCCTTGATATCCACCCTGGAGAACCAGACAAAATCATGACCCATATTGTGCAGAGGAAGCCCATTTGTAGAATATGCTGATGAACATATTCTGCTGCTGTATACAAAAGAATAGTTGAAAGTCTGCTTTTGTATACCTGTTTTTCTCCTGTGTTTGTTTGCCTTATAATTATTGCAGATTGCAACAGAAAATTAAAAATAGTGCTGAAATACTAAGATTCCAGTATACTCCTCTAATGCTTTTTTAAAGAACACCAAACTTTTAAGAGGAAAATGTAACTAAAAAACCAGCTTCGTGAATTCAATGCACATGTGGGTATTTGTGTGTGTTTAAATTTTTTTTTCTTCTTTTTGAGACAGGGTCTCACCATGCAATTCAGGCTGGCCTTGAGATCACTTCTGTAGCTCAGGCTGGTCTTGAACTCGGACCGATCCTCCTGCCTCAGCCTCCCAAGTAGTGGGATTACAGGCATGCACCACCACGCCCAGCTTAAATTCTTAGTGTATACTTTTTTCATGTATTCTCAGGTTACAGTTGAGAAAGTAATCATGTGTAATGAAGACTATATATAGAAATTTTTCTATTAGAGACATGTAAGATTTGGTCTAGAGGCATAGGTGATACCTTGATTCATTCTACCTGACCTAGGTGCTAGACCCATCCTTCAGATGTTGGGAAACAAGAGGGGAGAAAAAGACAGGTTTGTGCCCAGAAAGAAGTTAATGATA
>PVKN010018863.1:0-16638 GCA_004027915.1 Capromys pilorides | reverse complement strand
CTCTTCCTCCTCCTCCTCCTCCTTCTTTCTCTTCTGTCTTTTTGAGACAGAGTCTCGCTATGCAATTCAGGCTGGCCTTGAGCTCACTTTTGTAGCCCAGGCTAGTCTCAAACTCACACTGATCCTCCTGCCTCAGCCTCCCAAACACTGGGATTACAGGCCTGCGCCACCATGCCCGGCCCTGACTTTCTTTTCTTTATTTTTCTTTCTTTCTTTTTTTTTGCAGCACTGGAGATTGAACTCAGGACCTTATACTCACCAGGCAAGCACTTATTTCACTGAGATATCTCCCCAGCCCCTCTGATTTTCAAGAGAAACTGAATATTTACATCTATGATATCTACTAGCCAGATTAGAAAACATTTTTTCAAGTGGGATTTTGATTTGTTTATTCAACTCCAGACCAAATAACAGCTGTGAGTGAAATCCCTAGCTTTGACCAGTCCTTGTACTAGCAGCTAGCAAAGTGTATGCTTCACATAGTGGTAATGAGTGCTTACATTTCTGGCACTGTTTATGTGCCAAGCACTGTTGTGCATGTTAAATAATTCATTTAATCCCCATAAATACCCTAGAAGGATGTCATGTCTTTTGTAAACAAGGAAACTGAGGTACAGAGCAACTAGATTACTTGGCCAAGGTCAACTAATGGTCTCATACTTGACCTTGGGCAGTCTGGCATTACAGCCTGCTTGCAATGACTGGCATAGAGGTGGCTCTAGTGAGTGCTTTCTGCTTCTGCTCTTCAAACTAAAACAGAAAGAAACTGAGAAAGAGGAGCCTTGATTCTCTTACTAACCAGCTGATTAAGCAAAACATATAGACTGGTCGGTTGTAAATGGAGACGTTTGTATAAATTCTCCCACTCTAAAATTCTTGTCATCATTAAATTTGTGTTTAAGACAAACAAAAGCATTCAGAGATTAAGTGGGAGTGGTGGTACATGTCTGTAGTCCTAACATTCAGAGGCCAAGGAAGGGAGGATCACTCGAGATCAGGAGTTCAAGCCCAGTGTTATGGTGTGTGTCTAGCTCTCTCCCCCAAAGCCTCATGCAGTCATGGGGCAGCTTCTAGAGTTTGTGATTAATTCATGACCTAATGCTGGTATTCTGGGTGTAAGTGCTACCTGGATTATGGGTGTGAGTGTTACACCCCTGGATAATCTGAGTGTAAATGTAAGGAGGGGAGGGGCTGCTCCTCCCTTTTCGCTCTTGCTGTTTTCTGCCCCTAAAAACTGTTGCCTTTTGCCATGTGGCACTCTGTCTTGGAGACAGCCAAGGATAAACTGAAACCTCCACAAATTGTGAGTTAAATAAACCTTTCCTTCTTTAATTTGGGGCATCAGGTATTTTGTCCCAGCAATGAGTGAAAAGTAACCTAAACACCCAGCCTGGGCAACATAGCAAGACCTTGCCTCAAATGATAATGATGTGAGCCAGCCCTGCTCCTGGGGTACGCTGAGACAACGATTGAGTGTGGGAGTGGTGACACATGCCTATAATCCCAGCACTTGGGAGGCTGAAAACAGGTGAATCACTGTGTCTGATCTATGTAGTGAGATGTCATGGACGCTGTCCTAACTACAATTTAAAAAAAAAAAAAACAATACCAACAATGATAATAATAATGTTAGGAGTAGTATAATTAAAAGTTATGATTATATCTGGGTGTGGTGGTGCACACCTATAATCCAGCACTTGGGAGGCTGAGGCAGGAAGATGGGTGTGAATTCGAGACCAGTCTGGGCTACAAAAGTGAGCTCAAGGCCAGCCTGGAACTGCGTAGCAAGACCCTGTCTCAAAAAGACAAAAAAAAGTTATATTGCAATAGCTCAGCAGATTAAAGCACCTGCAAGCAGGCGCCAGACCCAGCATTCAATCCCTGGGCCTGCAGTGCTGGCCCTGCCCCCGGGGCAGGCTGAGAAGGCAATTGAGACTGGGCGTGGTGGCACACCTGTAATCCTAGCTCTTGGGAGGCTGTAAACAGAGGGATCACTATAAGTTCGATCTAGTAGTAAGATTCTGAAAACCCTGTAGACCCTTCCCTAAAAATTACACATACACACACACACACACACACACACACACACACACAAAGAGTTGTGATTGTACTTGCACTAAGTTTCTCGCCCACCTCCAAATGGATTTTGGAAAAGATGTGTGGGAATGTAAGAAGAACCATAAGGGAGAAAAGTTAATGAGTCAAGGAAAGAATATTGTGGATATAGAAAATTAAAAATAGTATAAGGAAAACCACGTTAGGTGTAGTGGCACATGCCTGTAACCCCAGAGTTCTGGGACACCGAGACAGAAAGATCACAAGTTCAAGCCCCTGGGTCGTTTAGCAACTTAGTAAGACGCTGTCTCAAAGTAAAAATAAATCAAATAAATAAGGGCTGCAGTTGCGGCTGGTTGTGAAGGCACTGGGTCCAATCCCCAGTAAAACACACACACCCACGCGCGCGCACACACACACACACACACACACACACATAAGCAGAATGAAATTTCAGGACATTTAAAGAAGTAGTAATGATGCTTTAAACTTAAGTAGCACTATTTATACATTTATTGATAGCCTCTGGAACTCTTGATCAGTCATAAGCAAATTCTCCTATATCTTCATCCTTTTCTCCAAACGATTGCTTTAACTTCCTTGTCCTAAAGGGAACATCACCCTTCCTTAGGACCCTGCTGTGTTGTAGCCCACCTTCCACTAAGCCTTGTAATTGAGTGAATGTATTCCTTGTCTTCTTCGTTGCTTTCAGTTCTCTGCCCTACCTAAAACTCCCAGCTTGTCAGGAGAGAAACTAGACAGTACCTCTACTGTTGCTGTCACCTATATATCTCCAGGGCAACTCCCCATCTTAGTTAGTTTTCTTATTGCTGAGTCAAAATACCAACACTCGAAGTTATAGGAGAAAAGGTCTACCATAGCTCATGGTTTATTGAGGTTTCAGCTCCTATTTGGCTGGTCCGAGGCCAGGTGCCATAATAAAGAGCCACCACAGAAGAAACAGGTCAAGGCAAGCAGAGGGCAGAAGCAAAGCAGCAAGGGACAATAGCATTCCTTTCTGTCCCTTCTATTCCATCCAGGCCACTTCCTTAGGGTGGGCAACACTCACACTCTGAGTGAGGCATTCCTAATCTATGCACCATGAATGAATCCCACTGTCACATCTTTAATCCCAGCATCACACATTCTAGATCCAGCCACCTCCAGAAAGCCTCACTTTTGATTGCCTGAGGCTTTGAGGAGACATCTAGATACAAGCCGCAACACTCCTTCATTTTTTGGAAGATTTTTAGCTCTTGGTTCAGTATCATTCTAAGGAGATCTTTTTTCATAATTCTTAGCCATGGTAGTGATGCAGGAAGAAAAAACTGATCTGGGGTGGATGACCTCCAATAGGGAACCTACAAATGATATAGGGAAAACTATGCTACAATGTATCTTTTTCCTAATCGTTTTGAGATTTATTTTTGTGATAGAAGTAGCTTTAACAGAGTATTTTTTGTTACCTGCTGTAATATATTCTTTTGGTCAAATATATTTCACTGAATGACTATTACAAATAAACTATTTGACTGTCAATATACACTTTTTTCTTTTTCTTTTTCACATTAGATGGGTATTGTGCCAACATCGTAACAAGGTTTGAGGGAGGCACATCTCATATGTAAGGCATGAACACCCAATCATCATGCTCACAAACCAAAGGATCTATATATACATTTATTTTGCTTCTAATTTTTCATTATTAAAAATAGTTGCTTCTATAGCCAGCCAAATAGCTCAGCAGACTAAAACACCTGCTTAGGCAGACACAGGGACTAGGGTTCAATCCCCAGCATGCCTTGCTGGCCCCACCTCCAGGGCCTGCTGAGATAGCAATTGAGACTGGGCATGGTGGCATGTGTCTGTAATCCCAGCCCTTGGGAGGCTGAACACAGGAGAATCACTACGAGTCTGATTTGTGTAGGGAGACTCTATAGACCTTGTACTAAATATATTAAAAATAGTTGCCACACTGAACACTGGGGCACATGCCTACAGTCCCATCCCTTAGAAGGGTGAAGCAGGATAGCAAGTTTGAGACCAGCCTGAGATGCTAGCAAATTCAAGGCTGACTATGACTACATAAGGACAAATGGTCTCAGAACACCAAGTATACAAAGTTCCCTCAATGAACACTGTTCTATGGATCTACAAGAGATTTCTGTGAGCCAGGCGTGGTGGTGCACACCTATAATCCCAGCACTTTGGGAAGCTGAGGCAGGAGGATCAGTGAGAGGTCAAGACCAGCCTGGGCTACAAAAGTGAGCTCAAGGCCAGCCTGAACTTCATAGCGAGATCCTGCCTCAAAAAGACAAAAAAAAAAAAGGGGTGGGGGAGATTTCTATGGATCAATAACCTCCAAAATGGAATGTATCTACCTAAGGAATGAATCTAAGGGGTCAAGATAGTAAGAATGAATTATGACTCTTATTTGTAATATTTTCAATTTCATCTTTGTTTTGAATAAGATGTAAGAAAGCACATGTTCTATTTTTAAAATTCTGACTTGCCTTGTATCCCTTTTACTGGTTTTTAAGCTGCTTGTTCTACCTCTGAAGAGAAAGCAAACAGTTCCACGATCAACCACATGATGGGGCTGAGACACCAACGACACAGTCCGCAAACTTTGTCAATATTGATTGAGCCAGGCCAGAAGCTGGTAACTGAAAAACAACTGGAGAAGTCCTGAGGCCGCTACTACTGGCTCATATTCAAATCAGAATAGGCATTTTCATCATTCAAACTGAAGGGGCTAGGGCTGCAGTTATAGCTCAGTGGCACAAGTGCCTGTCTGGCAAGTGCAAGGCCCTGAGTTCAATCCCTGGTTCCACAAAAATAAAATAAATAAATAAACTATAAATTTGATAACACTTCTCTTAATATATTGATTATACTATCATCTCATGGCTCAAAGTATTTTTTTCTGTAACTGATATCTCATTTTTGTAAGTAGGGCAATTTTTCTTTACTGTTATTTTTTTCAGAAGTAATACCTTCAAGGGGCTGGTGAGATAGCTCAGGGGCATAAGTGCCTGCCTGGCAAATGCAATGTCCTGAGTTCGATGCCTAGTTCTGAAAAAAGAAGAAGAAGAAGAAGAAGAAGAAGAAGAAGAAGAAGAAGAAGAAGAAGAAGAAGAAGAAGAAGAAGAAGAAGAAGAAGAAGAAGAAATACCTTCAATATCTTACGTGCTATTTTAAAAATCTTTTAGCCAGGCATGGTGGCCCACACCTGTAATCGCAGCACTTGGGAGGCTGAGGCAGGAGGACCCGTGTGAGTTTGAGACCAACCTTGGGCTACAAATGTGAGTTCAAGGTCAGCCTGAACTGCATAGCAAGACCTGGTCTCAAACAGACAATAAACAAATAAGTAAATAAACAAATAGATAAACATCTGTATCTTCTATCTTCAGATAATTTTTATGCATAGGTGGTAGAGTGGATTTTTCCTTTGTTCTCCTGGTGTCCCCCCGCTTTCTGAGGTCATAGCTCCCTGAATTTCCTTCTTAGCCATGGTAGTATTTATGAAGTTGATTTCATATCATTCCATTGCCTATTGGGTTTATGCTGGTGCAAAGTAAATACAAAATGATCAGGGTACTTTTCCTCTAGTGCTTCACCTAGATCTTGCAGGGTGTATGGTTTTTACTTAATACATTTGGGGGGTGTTGTTTCTTGGGTTTTTTTTTTGTTTGTTTATTTTTTGTTTTTGTTTGTTTTGGTTTTATTTGGTCTTTTTGAGATAGGGTCTCACTATGCAGTCCAGGCTGGCCTTGAGATCACTTTTGTAGCCTAGGCTGGTCTCAAACTCACACCAATCCTCCTGCCTCAGTCTCCCAAGTGTTGGGATTACAGGCATGCACCACCACGACCAGCCTACCTAGTATGTTTTCTTGATTATTTGCATATTCTATAATAATGTGCATGTCTAGAAAGTTAGTTAAAATATGTAAGTGATTGCTTCAGCAACTATATACTCAAATATATGAGAGTGCTTTTCTCTAGGTTTTGTCAAATCTTAGAATTTGCCATATATGTTTCAGATCCCCTTCAATCCTAATTCTCTCCATTTCCAAAGTAATCATGACATGAACCTTGTCCTGCTCCCCAGGCCCAGACGCCTCACCTAACTGATCACAATATTGCATTCTCTTGATTATGGTATGGATGAGTCCAAGGCCAGCCTGGACTTCATAGTGAGACTCTGTGTCAAAAAAATAAAAAATAGGGGCTGGAGAGATAGCTCAGTAGAATAAGCACTTGCCTTATAAGTGCAAGGTTCTGCAAAGAATAAATAAATAAATAAATAAATAAATAAATAAATAAAATGAAATATATGTTTTTGAATGAAAACAATAAAATATTTAAAGTCTCCTAGAATTTCTTTTTTTATGGTTACAAATAAATTTTATTTTTTTGAATTTTTTCCTTTCAACAAGAAATAATAATGTCACATTTTCAAAAACATGTGAGGAGTACATTTCCAATCTCCTAGAATTTCTTCCCTATTCTTTCTTAAATCTCCTCACACATTTTTTTTTTTCCAGAACTGGGGACTGAACTCAGGTTCTTGCATTTGCAAGGCAAGCACTTATTCTATGGAGCTGTCTCCCCAGCCCCTCCTCACACATTTATTAATGTACTAATTCTTTTGTGTGCGTGTGCATGTGCAGGGTTGCACTATGCAGCTCAGACTCATTTTGATCCTTTTATTTTCAGCCTCTTTAGTGTTGGGATTACAGGCGTGCACCACCATGCTCGCTTGGACTTAGATTAATTCTTTATTGTATGTTTGGGTTTTTTGAGACAAGGTCTCGCTTTTTATTCACGCTGGCCTGGAACTCACGACAGTACTGTCTCAGCCTCCTAACTGCTGGGAACATAGAGGTGTGCCATCACACCCAGAAACATTATGTTATGTCATATGTTGCACTAATTTGATGAGATAAATTGGTTAGCAAAAAAAAAAAAAAAAAAAAAAGGCTAAAGCTTCATAAACCATAGAAAAATAAAGCAGTAAACAGTGAGTAACCTGAGGAATGCTTTTTATTTTTGAGAAATGATTACTGATGCTGTTCCAAGAGTACATATTTGGTGCCAAGGATAGAATCCAACTTACATTTTGTTTTGTTTTTGTGTTTTAGGGAACAGTCTACAGGGTGTTCGGAATTTCAGTATTAGATCGGACTTGTAGTGATTTGCCTGTTTATAGTCTCCGAAGAGGGGGGATTACATGCATGTGCCACCATGCCCACTCTCAATTGCCATCTCAGCGTGTCCCTATGCCTTCTTGCAGGTGCTTTAATCTGCTGAGCTCTCTGGCCAGCCCTTAACAACTACCTTTTTAAGTGAGGTTGCTTCATATATTGTAATATAGATAAATTAATTTGTCACATTCTCTATTCCAATTTGAGATCCTCAAATCTCCTAATTTATCTATTTACTACTTTTTACAGTGTAGATTAAATTCATAGCCTCATGAATGCTAAGGAAGCTCTTTACTCCTTAACTCATAAATGATTTGTTTTAATTTGCATAATTTAAGTCCATTCTGTGTTATAAAGTTCTATGATTTTTGAGTATTGACAAATGTGTAAGGTCATAAATCCACAATTACAATACTATATACAATAGTTTCAGAACTGTCTCCATCATTTTTTTGTCCCTGGAACAAAAATATCTGATACCTACAACTGCAAGGAGAGGTTTATTTTACTTCATGGTTTCAGTTTATAGGTAGCTGAAGTGGATTTCTAACTGGTGGTCAACTTATTATACCCATCTGAATTAAACTAGCATGTTCTGGGTGCATGAGGCCCACCTGAGGGTTGCTGACAGCAGCATAAAAGTAGAACAGGAGAAGCTGCCAAAATGCTGTTGGGGATACTATTTGGAGAAGCTGTTGAAGCTGCTGGAACTGTTGGAAGGTGCTAGTTCTTCTGGGCTATTCTGCTGGAGGATCTCGGCCTGCTAGCTTTCCCAACGAACTTTAGAGAAGCTTGGGTCCTCATCTTGAGCATCGCTTCCTGACTCTGGAAGGGAAGATGGTGCACTGCTCAGCCTCATGGAGAAGCTTGTCCCATTGGCTTTCCTGATGGGAACTCGGCTTTCCTTATTGCTGGAGGATCTCGGGACCTCACTGTTGCTGAGGATGGCTGTGGTACTTTTGGGGGAGCTCTGGTGCTTACCTTGAGCGTTGCTTCCCAGCTCCAGTTTGCATCCCTCAGCCTGCTAACACAGATCCTTCATCCCGCTGGCATAGACTTTCTAGCTTCCACCACTGAGCTTTGGGCCTTCCCAGCACAGATCTGTGAAGCAGACCTGCATGGGACTTGCTTGTGGGGTCTAGGCTCCAGTTGTACTTGGGGGAGGCATGGTTATGAACTCTAGGTTTTTAGCTGGACTCACGCAGGATATTAGGACTTAGGCCCTCAGCTGGAGCATTTAGTGTTCATGTATGTGCACAGATTTCCTGCATTTCTTATGTACAATTCTTGGGTGATTCATTATAAAATACTATTATAAAATGTGTCCTGTATTCTATTGTTCCCCTTGCAAAAACCCCAAACAACAATGGTAGCCAACTCCAAAGCTAAAGGACACAAAGTGCACAGCCAAGAAAGGTGCTCACAGCATGGCAGATATGGCTTACATCTAAATGTCCTCTCAAAGCCTTATAAGGTCACATGTAGGGAATTCTGAAGGTGGCTGCATTAGGGTATGTCCATGTATATTTTTTTTCTTTTTTCTTTTATGCATTTAGTACAGGGTCTACAAGGTTTCACTACACAGATCAAACTTATAGTGATCCTTCCTGTTTTTCAACCTCCCAAGCACTGGGATTACAGGCACATGCCACCACACCCAGTCTCATTCACTATCTCAGCAAGCCCTAGGGGTGGGGTCAGCATGCAGGCCAAGGATCAAACCCTTGGCCCCTGAGTCTGCCTATGTAGGTGCTTCAATCCATTGAGCTATCTGGCCAGCCCTAAAAGTTTTATTCTTTTTGTGTGTGTGGCCAGCTCAGTATACCCTGGAGGCAGGGTTGGTATGACATGTGGTGCCTAGGATCGAACCGGTTCCCTGGTTCCCTGCGTTGCCTAAGCTTGCCTAAGCAGGAGCTTTAGACTGCTGAGCTATCTTGTAGGCTGTCAATGTGGATTAAAGATAGGATTATGCGGGCTGGTGAGATGGCTCAGCAGTCTAAAGCATCTGCGTCAGAAAGTTTAGGCTGCCACGGGGATGTGGCTCGATCCCAGGCACCACACGCTGCGCCAGGCCCACCCCCAGGGCAGGCTGAGCTGGCCATAACACAAACAAATACATGAGGTTTAAGAAAATAAAATAAATGTTAAAAAAAAAAAAAAAGGACAGGATTATGCGTGTGGATAATGAATGCCTCACCCCTACACCAGGCATGGGTGGGACCAACCAATAGGCTTGTAGCCTGAATGGAATATAACAGAAAAAAATAAAGGCAGGCCTGCTGCTGCTGCACTTCTGAACATAAGAGGCTTTTAGGGAGGCATTCTAGATCTAAATCATAGCATTCTCCCCAAGGCCTGTAAGATTCATGTCTATATCATTATATAAACTGCATTTAAGCCACTTCTAAGAGTCACTAACATTTTAACAGTTCCAGCACTGCTGAAAAATCCAAGTCTAAATGCCACCTCTGAGATTCAAGAATGTTTTTTTTTTTTTTTTTATCTTTTTGAGACAGGGTCTCACTATGCAGTTCAAGCTGGCCTTTGGCCTTGAGCTCACCTTTGTAGCCCAGGCTGGTCTTGACCTCTCACTGATCCTCCTGCCTCAGCCTCCCAAAGTGCTGGGATTATAGCCATGCACCACCACACCCAGCTTCAAGAAAAAATCTTTAACTGTAAGACTTGTAAAACTGAAAAAGAAAGTTAAACACTTCCAACATCCACAGGGCAAATGTTCCCGTTCCAAAAGAGAAAAATAGGCAGATAAAAAGGAATAGGACCACAACAAGACTGAAAACCAACAAGGCAAATATTAAATGCTGTAGCTCTGTGTCAAACACTTGGGGCAGGTTGTGGCAAGATGTAAGCTCTAAATGACCTGGGTAATCTCATCTTTATGGTATTGCCAGTTGCAGCTGCCCTGGTCTCTCTCTCTTGGGGTAGGTTTGCTCTCGACCTGTGGCTTTCCTCAGCAGAAGTTCATATTCTTGGCTTCACCAGCTTCCTAGGGTATCTATGACCCTTTTGGTTCATCCTCACAGCTTTAAGCACTACCTTCTCAGTGCACAATGTGTGGTATCTCAGGCTTTTTTCTGAAATCTGAATGGAAACTATGTTCCCCACAATCTTTCACTTTGTTTATAAAACCAGAATAGGGGCTGGTGAGATAGCTCAGTGGTCTAAAATGCCTTAGGCAAGCTTAGGCAACTGCAGGGACCACAGTTCAATCCCCGGCACCACATGCTGCGCCAGCCCCACCCCCAGGGCAGGCTGAGCCAGCTGTAACATTAAAAACAAAACAAACAACAACAACAACAACACAGAACGACGTGGATGATGCCAAGGTCCACTTCCAGCCAGAGCAGCATCCAGATCCCCTTGTACCACAGCTGCAGAAACCTACTGAGTGCCTATAAACAAACCTACTTGTTTAGCCCATGAAGGATATCTTGGTTGTTTCCAGTTTTTGGTGTTATACATGCACTATAAACATTTATGTGCACATTTCTGTGAGGGCACATTTTTAAAACAGTTGAGCACAAATGCTGAATTGTATAATGAAACTATATTTATCTTTCTAAAAGCTGTCAGTTTGTTTTCCAGTAGAGCATATTACATTCCCCTACTAATGAATCTAAAACCCTATGCCAGCATTTGATGTGTCACAGATGTCTCACACTGTCTTTCCTGGTATGGGGGCAGTAGCATCTGGCTCTTGTTTCAATTTGCAATTTTCTAATGACAAATGATCTTTGTCTTCATGTTCATTTACCATTATATTTCTTCTTTAATGAAAGATCTCTTTTCTTTCTTTCCTTCTTGCTGAGGATTGAACCCAGGACTTCAAACATGCTAGACAAGTGTTGTCTCATTGAACTATATTCCCACCCTTTTTAGTTTTAGTTTTGAAACAGATTTACTAAATTGCCCAGGCTGGCCTTGAATTTCCAGCCTTACTGCCTCAACTTCCTGAGTAGCTATAAGTACAGACATGTGCCACCACACCTAGAAGACATCTTCTTGGGTGTTATTTAGATCTTCTGCCCATTTTTAACTTGGGTCATTTGTTTCGTCATTGTTAACTTAATTTTAAGAATTTTTGGTACATTTTGAAATATATATATATATATATATATATAGAGAGAGAGAGAGAGAGAGAGAGAGAGAGAGAGACAGAGAGAGATCTTGTATCCCAGTTTGTGACTTGTCTTGTGATTTTCTTCACAATGTCTTTTACAGACCACAAATTTTATTTTTTTAATTATTATTTTTGAGATGGGGTCCTGCTCTGTAATTCAAGACGGCCACAAAATCATGACAATCTTCTTGTCTCAGCTTCCTGAGTGCTCGGATTATAGGCATGGGCTACCATGCCCAGCTGTGTTTTATTTTATTTTCTGAGATAAGAGTTTCTCTTTGTAGTCCAGCCTGGTCTTGATCTCACTATATAGCCCAGGCTGGCCTGCAACCCATGGCAATCTCTTTGTCTCACACTCCTCAGTGCTAGGGTTAGAGATATGCACCATTACAGCTGACAAATTTTAATAAAGTCCAACTTATTAACTTTTTCTTTATTATTCCCCATTGAATTGTCTTTTAACCTTTGTCAAAGGTTGATTTACTATGTTTGTGTGCATCCATTCTGCTCCACTGATTTCTTTCTTTCTTTTTTTGGCAGTACCGGGTATTGAACTCAGGCTCTGCCAGGCAAGTGCTTATTCTACTGAGCTATCTCCACAGCCCCTATTTTTTTTTTTATATTATGGCCAGCTCAGCCTGTCCTGGGGGTGGGGCTGGCACAGCATGTGGTGCTGAGGATGGAACTGTGGTTCCTGTGGTTGCCTAAGCTTGCCTAAGCAGGTGCTTTAGACTGCTGAACCATCTTGTTGGCCCCCATGCTCCATTGATTTCTATTTGTTTTTGTTTTTGTTTTTGTTTTTTACTAATACATGGTTGCCAAAGTTATATAGTAAGTATTGAAATCAAGCATTAAATGAGTACTCAACATTGTTGTTTTTTGGGAATTGTGTTGGTCATTTGCATTTTCCAACTGTACATATAAACTTTGGAATCAGTGTATACATATCTAAAAATAGCTTGCTGGGATTTTGATTGGTGTTATGCTGAGTATATATATCAAGATAGCAAGAATTAACATCTTAAAATTGAATATTTTTTCATTAACAAATTGTTTTATTAAATTTTTTGTCATTTCTCCAGGTTTGAGTAAGGTAATTGACAAGCAAAAGGACTTCTTACAGTTCCTCAGTAATACTGACCCTGAATAAATTTTTTTTTTAGAAATTCTGGTCTTGGGGCTGGGGAGATAGCTCTGTGGCATAAGTGCCTGCCTGGTAAGTGCTAGGTCATGAGTTTGAACCCCGGTCCCACAAAATAAAAGAAAAAAGAAATTCTGGTCTTTATCTTCATCAATTCTTTTGGTCTTAACTTTTCCATTGCTAAATTTGGATCCCTGCCATCTCTGTTGCACATGACTCACCTGGTAAACATTATGTGACTACTCATCATTTCAACACTGTTGGAATTTTAGTCTTCATATCTACAAGTAATGAAACTTAAACAGATACCATGGCTAAAGCTACTTAACTGAATATACAATGTTTTATAATAAAATACAACCAATTAAAAATTATGGCTGCACATAATGACTTTCCTTCAGGGTACACTATAGAAAAAGAAAAAACAAGACACTTTACATTGGAGAAACTTAACCAATAACACTTCAGCTGAGCATCAAGGTTAACATCAACAGTGATACCATGTTGATGGTATGCACCATTGATATGATGTAATACAAATGGCACTTTACCGCTGTAGTTTTCTTCCCCCAACCCATAAACTTAATGTCATCATAAGAAAAACATCAAACAGGACTGGGGACATAGCTCAGTCACATAAGCCCCTGCTTGGCAAGCACAGGGTCTCAAGTTCCATCCCTGGGACCACAAAAGGAAGGAAGGAAGGAAGGAAGGAAGGAAGGAAGGAAGGAAGGAAGAAAGGAAGAAAGGAAGAAAGGAAGGAAGGTCAAATTTCAACAGAGGGGCATCCCTCAACATGACTAGAGCATTTCAAAATTATCAAGGCCATCAAAACTTGATAGAAAGTATGGAAAGCATGAGAAACTTTCAAAGGCAAAAGAAGCCTAAGGATATATGGCCACCAAATGTAACAAGATCTTAGAAAAATTTCTGCAACATAAATATATTATTAAGTTTTAAAATAAGAAAATCTGAATAAACTATGGGGTTCAATTAATAAGAATATTCATTAACTTCAAAATAGCTTAGTAACATATTATGTTGATGTTTGGGAGTTTGGTATATGAGAATTTTTCATGCTATTGAATCAATTTTTCCTGTAAATTCAAATGATAATAAAAATAATTCTATCAATTTTTTTTGTAGGTTGTTATATACATATGCCTGACTTTATAAAAAATAGGATTGCAACATGTTCACAGGGCCAGGGAGATAGCTCAGGGTCCTGAGTTCAATCCCCAGTACCGCAAAAAAAAAAAATGTTCACATCTGGGAGATTAATGGTGCATATCTTTCTTGGGAGACTCATGATTTTTTAATCATAAATTTAAATTCTACTTCTCATAAGCAATATTTCAAAAATGATTTTAGGGGTTCTCTACATCATAAATGTGTCTCCCGTTAGAAGAGCTTGTCCTTCCTTCCTTCCTTGACACTGGGGATTGAACTAAGGGCCTTTGCACTGAGTTGCATTCTCTGCCCTATTTTTTATTTTGAGAAGTCCTCATGTGGAAGTCATATTTGGCACCCTCCTATCTCCAGCTCCTAAGCAAGTGCTGCGATCCCCTGTGTGCCATCTTACCCTGTGGAGGGAGGGCTGACACTTTCACAGAATTTTTAGTATGTTTTTAAGCCAAAGAGGAGAGAAAATCAGGCAGGCTGTCTCTCTCTCTCTCTCTCTCTCTCTCTCTCTCTCTCTCTCTCTCTCTCTCTTCTTTTCCCAATATGCCAGCCATCTAATTGTTACAATATATACTCCAGCAAAGTATGGGTTCAGAATTTGTGGCCTCAGTGGAACTCGGGTTTTTCCTTAGAACCTAACTAATGATTGTTCCTGGAACCCCACAATTTCATAGAACCTACAAATATCCTGCACATTTGTGTGTGTGTGTGTGTGTGTGTGTGTGAGGTTTGCAGGTAGTGAGTTCCAAAGCATTATTCAGTTCTCCCTGATGCTAATTGGCTGCTGCCCTGTAGCCCATCTAGGCAGGCGCGCCAGCATTCCTGCAGCATAACAAGTTGCCGTACTGCACGTAGGTATCTTGAGTGCTCTTGGTTTTGTTCATCTTTAAGTCCTAAGATCCCCAAGATGCCACCAAAATGCCCTGCACCTTCTAAGGCTTTATTAATATGGTATCTTATTAAATTAAATTATATTAACTGTGGGAGACATTGCATATTTAGAGTTTAAACTGTGAAAACAGGCATTTTTCTGACCATATCTGAAATTTGTGGTGTTCTCCAGGAATGTAAGCCCCACAAATTTCAGGGACCAGCTGTATTACATTTTTATTTTCTAAAATTAATTCCCTCATGGTGAGTTCATGCGAAAGCGAATGAGAGGTAAGCTCAAATTCATTCTCCCACTTAATAAAGATTTTTGTGGTGATTCTGCAAAGAGCACATCTTAGTCTCTTTTCTCCCAGTTGAGACACTGGCAGCTTAACAGAGATGTTTCTTTTAGCTCGCCATTGTAGATCAAGGGCGCTGAGCTCCAAGGCTGAAACAGGATGGAAGAGGGTGCAGTGTGGCAGAGGAAAAGGTGCTCAAGCCATGGCAGGGAAAAGGCAGAGAGAGAAGAAGGGAGGAAGTGGAAATAAGAAAACACACTTCCAGTCACATCCCTACCTCCGAACACAAGAACTGGGGGCGAAATTTCAGATCGAAAGCTGAACAGAACACTTCGCAGTAAGACTGGAATACAGCTCTAAGGAAAACCTGTGTGGTTTTCTATCCTTGGGGAGCTTACAGGCCAGTGAGAGTGCAAATCTCAACTACACGTTACACTTCTATGAAAGAAAGGAGAGGAATATTATTAGATATGTTAACCACTGCAGAAGCGGCTTTCAGCACCTTTCTCACCAAATTGTCCCAATTGCGATGAACTTAAAATGAGGAAAATGGGGCTGCGGAAATAGCTCAGTAGAATAAGCGCCTGCCTGGCAAGTGCAAGAGCCTGAGTTCAATCCCTGGTTTAAAAAAAAAAAAAAAATAATAATAATAATAATAATAATAAGGAAAATGAGGCAAAGGTATATTAAATCATGCCAAGGGCTCCAGAGCAAGTAAATCCTGTAACAAAGCATCTATTTTTTAAAAATATTTATTTATTTATTTATTTATTTATTTATTTATTTGCAGTACTGGAGATTCAACTCAGGACGTTGGGCTTGCCAGACAGACGCTTATGTCCTTGAGCTATCTCCCCAGCCCAAAATGTCTAATTTAGCTCCTTCTAAAGCTCATGGTTCAAAACACTAGATACTGTTGCCTGAATTTCACAAACTTGCAAAGGGCAGACTTTCATTTTAATTTTTCTAGTAAGAGAACTGATGAAGAGAGGAACCAGAACTAAAATTTCTTGAATAAATACTTTCCCACCATATCATAATGGTTTCTCAAAAACAAGCTCTGTAACTTAGATTATACAAACCACGCATGTAGAAACTCAAGCTGTTTTTGTAACCATTTAAAACCATATAATTGTTTTTCTGAGCCGGGCATGATGGCACAGGTCTATAATCTGAGCACTCAGGCGCTCAAGCAGGAGGGCCACCATGGGAGTCTGAGGCCAGTCTGGGCCGCACAGTGAGTTCAAGGTCAGTCTGAACTACATAGTGAGATCTTATCTCAAAAACCAAAAAACAGAATAAAACAAACCACTTCCTGAAATAAGGCTTCAGGAAGAAAAGAACTGTATTTTAACACAATTTTAGCAAATGTCTTACGTTTCTTTGATTTTGTTACTTTTCTTTTTTTTTTTTGCATTTAAAAAAAACAAAGCTAAATCAGCAATTATTATGTGTTCTTTAAATTATGTGTTCTTTATTTTTTTTCTTTTAATAAGAAATGTCAATGTGACATATTCAAAAACACATTAGTAGTACATTCCCAATAATTGATACAGTGAATATTGTTGTCCTCCTAGTAGTTATACAGAGCACAGGGTGTGGACATGATAAGTTTTCTAATCATTGTTCCTACAAAAATTTCTTCACATTGAATTAAGAGAAAGTAGTTGTATACATACTCCAGTATCCATAATTGCAGACTTTTCTATATTAATTGCATACTTCACTGCATTATGAACAAAACTA
>PVKN010018862.1:0-16523 GCA_004027915.1 Capromys pilorides | reverse complement strand
ATGTGCTGAGCTGGCCATGAAAACCAGGTGTGGTGGTGCACACCTGTAATCCCAGTGCTGGGGAGGCTGAGACAAGAGGATTACTACAAGTCCAAACTGCATGGTGAGACTCTGTACCAAATATACAAATAAACAACAAAATAAATATTTTTTTAAAAAAGAAAGAAAACATAGAAATGTTACAGAATTTCACTAAACAAAATGATAGCAATTCAATAATGGTTGCTAAATTGAATATTGTCTTGAAATTAGTTGTTCAGATTATCAGGTATAAGCATGCAAAATTCCTCGAAAAATTATACAAAATATAAAAAGGAGGGAGAAAAAAATCTAAATATTAACTGCTCCTTTCAATAGACTAGCGGAAATCAGCAACACAATTATCCCAGCTCTCCTATGTATATACATATATATATATATATATATATATTTCTTTTTCTTTCTTTTCTTTCTCTTTTCCTTCCTTCCTTCTTTCTTCTTTCCTTCTTTTCTTCCTTCCTTTCTCCCTTCCTTCTTCCTTTCTTATTTTCTTCTTTTCTTCCTTTCTTTCTCTCTTCTTCTCTTTCCATCTTTCCTTCATAGTCCAGACCCCAAGTCCCATCCCTGTCTCTGCCACCCCTGCACACCCAAGCTTCTTTGTGGCCTGGATCTCTCCACTCACAGGATCCCTTCAGTGAGCACACCTCCTGGATCCACAGTCTTGCCTCTAGCCTCACTGGAGCTCTCCACATATCCAGAGATACCACAGGCTTCTGTTCCCACCAACCTTCTGCATGTCCCCAGCTCCTACCAGGGCCCAGCCTCCTGCTGTTCTCTAGCACTGCTAGCTACAGGCAACACGGCTGTGTCCCCAGCTTCACCCTGCCTCTGGGCTGAAGACTCCAGATCCCCATCAGTCTGGAATGGTCAGGGCTTCCCAGAAGCCTCAGTATACCATGGGATGGCTGTTCGCACCCCACCTGCCACCCAGTGCCTGCTCTGAGTTCCCACCCTGACAACCACTATGCAGGAGCCTCCCCTCCAGCACTGCTTCCCTCTGTGCCCACCGCTGTCCCACTACCATCCCCTACTGTGTCACCATCCTGAGTACCACCCTCTCGCCCTTTCCAGCAGCCCCCTTGCCTCTACAGGAAGCTCTGATCACAGTAGCCTCAGAGCGATGGCACCTGGGTGTGGCACTCCTCATGTTGAGGGAGAAGGGAGGTCTGAAGGACTAAGGGCAGCCTGGGCCGGTCCGCTCCCCAACCTCTGTGAACCTCACCAACCAGATTCCCAAACCGTTCCCTAATGCACTGTGCCCCTGCTTTCTCTGCTTTCTCTTCCCCTCTGAGTCTGGGTCTCACTTGTTGTCCCACTTCATAGAACTCGCAGCTACCTCACATGTTGGGCAGTGCCCAAGCACCATGCCCTATGAGATGGCTTCTCACTTCACTGTGGCAGTTGTCCATGGCTCTGTCTCTTGGTGTGTCTGCCGTTGGAGGTGCTTGCCTTTAAATTCTGCCTCCAAGCTGATCCTCCTGGTTCTCACATCCCACTCAGCATTTGTAGGAATAACAGTGGTATCATTTACTAAGCCCCGGTTATGTTTCAGAAACAATACAAAGCCTGTAATGCAGTCACTTTATCACTGTGACGGTCTAGCCAGGCCCTCCAGCCTGTCGCTGAAGGCTCACCAGGCTGTTCCCACAGCTCGTGGGTTGTGAGCTGCCTGTCCATGCCCTCGGTGGAGGGAGAGAAACTGCATGTGATTGGGCAGAGGCGGGGCATCTCAGAGTGGGCACCTCTCAGCTTGGAATTATCGGGCTTCTTATCTGCCAAGACCCATGACTCCAGTCCATTTGTCTCTGTACCCATGTTCTTGGTGCTGGGGTGACCCTGCAAGGCTCTCCAGCACCTCCAGCTACACAGGCTCAGAAACTGCTCCCCCCAGCCAGAGTGAGGTAGTCCTGGTGGGACTTTTGTGCTGAGGCATAGGATCTTGCAGAACCACTGAAGACTAAAGTCCCTACACCTTAGATACTCAATACCAGTAACTATCATGTAGTATTGGTCTCCAAACACTGAATAAAAGGATGGGAGTCAATTTTGTGAGGGGAGGAACCTGTTATTGTCACCTTGATTAGCCAAGTTACACAGATCTAGCTCTCAGGAATAAAAGATTCAAAGCACCAGGAAAGTGAAGGGCCCTCCTCCTGAGGCCCACTCGTGTCCTGGGTAGGGACAGTGCCTCAGTGGGCACCTGGCTTGCAGTATCAGATAGGCATGATGCCCTTGGAGGCTGCTGTCACTTTTACTGGAGATATGGCATGTGAACCCCAGGAGGGTGCTGGCCACCTGCACCTGTCCTCCTGGGGAGCAGGGAGGAGGCTTCTACTTGAAATCTGCAGGCCTCTGTATTTGGGGGCCAGTGGGGATGAATGGGTATCATCCTTGGGGGTCCTGGCCATCACAGCAACAGTCTCTGTATTTTATGGGGAACAGGACAAGTTCTGAGCAGGCCGAGGACAGCCACATCTTCAGGGAGAGGAGACCCACTATGTGTGATGGGGGAAGCCGTGGTCCCAGGCATCCCCAGGAGACCTCGGGCCCAGCAGGAAAGGATCCTCAAACCTGGTGCTAGCGTTCTGAGGTACTGAGACGCAGCAGACTCTGGAGATCCTGGAAATCCCTAGAACTGGGACCAAGGGAGCCCAGAGTTCCAAGGTGGGTGCTCTGACTGTGTGTTGGACATGACCTGGGTCTGCAGCAATGGGCCTGGGTGGGCAAGTGAGGAGGCAACGGTGCTTTCAGGGGCCTTTGCTTCAGTTGGGGTGTTGTCCTGGGCACCTGCCCTCCTTCTGTCCTTTTACTTCCTACCTCGGCACACCGGCAGCTCCTAAAAAGTGGCTTTGGGTTGAGCATGACCCGTTCTCTCTCCAGGAGAAGGGGCAGTGAGAATGAAGGGCCAGAGTGGCAGAGCCACTGGCTCTGAGGAGTTTTTTATGGGACAGCAGGACCGGAATCTGGCTGGCTGAGTGTGGCACACGTCCCAGGCCACAATCAGGACACTTGTATTAATGGGGCTGAAGAGGAGACATTCCAAGGCCTCTGCGTGAGGCCCCTGGGCCCTCCTCTACCCCCACAGCTCCAGCTCTATCTTCTGTTGGTTTGGTACCCGCAGACCTGCCTTCTCTGTCTCTACTTCTCTGTCTCCTGGTGCTCAGATGCATTTCGTCTCTGGGGAGCACTAGGTAGGAAAGACGTCTTGCTGCGGCTGCTTTGAAGGGGACTCTTCCTCCAGCCCAGCCTCCTGGTACCCTGGTGCCCTTGGCTAGAACAGAGAAGAGAGTTGGGGGGCTTCTGAGACCAGAAGAACCCGGCACTCTGGCTTTCTCAGCCCCTCCATCCTTCACTTCCACCCGCATCCTATCTCAAAATGTGGGTGAATCCTAGCCTGGCAAATCATACCTCTCTCCCTCGCATACTCATGTCCCTCAGTCTCCTTCCCCTCCCCCTCGCCACCTTCTCTGCCCTCTGTGCTGCTTACCCTCCTCAGCTGGCAGCAGTCATCACCTGTGTGGGAACTCCATGGAGACTTGGTGGAAGGCCTTCTCCTCACAGTCTCCCCTCAGGAAATCTCTCCCCACACCTGCAGCATGAATAATCTTGTAGCAGAAAACGCCTCCCCCGCAGTATACCTGAGCTTGTTAGTTGCCCAGGTAATAGTTCCTGTTCCAGTTCTGATTGCTTCTCTCTTAGAAGTGGCTGGTCACTCTGGTGCACAGCTGGTCACTACGATGCTCATTGTCCCCTGTAGACAAGTTATGCTGCCACCATATTTCCTGCTTGCTTATCCCATAGAAATCCTAGACCCCCAGAGATCAGAGCCTGATATTCTGGGAATGATCCTGATCAGTGCCAGTCGACGTAAATAAATCTGCCTCTAACTCCCGGGTGTCATTTCAGTGCGTCTTATTTATGCTGATGGCTCTCCTGAGCTCTGCCGCAGACCAAGGTCCCACCAGGAAACAGATGGCACTGATGCAGGATTCACAGTGGGGAGAGCTGACAAGCAAGTGCCCTCTATGAAGGAAACAACAAAACTCCACGTTGCAGGGCGTCACTCTCAACCAGGACAGGAGGCCGCAGAATGCACTAGAACCCCACAGGCTGAGACACCACCCACCCAGGTCACTCAGGTCCCACTCTCATTTCCCAGGTGCAGTGTACCTAGAAGCTGGGGCAGGGGGGTCTGAAAGGTGTAGTTCATGCTGGTCTCTGGGCCCAGCAGGATCTGTGGGGAGGGCATGGACCTAGGACCACCCATGAGAGAGGAGCTTCCACCCCATGTATCACCTCCCTTTAGCTGTGTTGCCTTAGGCCAAGTTACTGAACTGCTGTAGGCCTTAGTTTACTCAAACGCTGTGGTGCTTGGAAGTGCAAGGGGGCTGGGAGGATTAACTATGTGTTAATCACTTTACAAGTGTCTGGTGTACAAGAAGGGGGAATCAGCATTAGAATAGAGACCTGCTGTCTCCACCTCCAGCTCAGCTTGTATGGAAACCAATTATTTTATGCCAGTGCCAGGCGACCCCAGTGTCTGCCACCCACCATGCTGTTCTGCTGCTTTTCCTGGTGGTGCTCCAGAGTGCCCAATGATCCTACTGTCCACATGGACCAGGCCTGACTGTGGTTCTCCAAGTCATGACCCCATATCAGCGTGGGTGCTTCTGGCTCCAACGTATCTTTTCTAAGAGAGAGGACACCTCCCCCAGGTTCCATAGACCTAAATGGGTTCACATGCTGAAGCCTTCCCTGACCCTGTGGCCTAGGGAGGGATGTGCTCTGACCACCGAGACCTGGTTTGCGCACCACACCCCCAATGTCAGGCAACATCCTCCTCTCTGTTTGGTAAAGGCCAGCCCAAATCTGGGAGTGGGGCTTTGTACTGGAAGCTATGTTCACTGCCACATGGTCCTTTGCGGGACAACCATGTGCTTCATTGTCCATACTGGTAATTTGGGGTGCAACTGACAAAAACACCAGGAAAGCAGGGTGGAGCTGAGGCTGACCAGGACAAATGAGGCCTTACAGTTGTTGATGTCCTCACTGCCAGCCAAAGGGCTCTGCATCGCCGCCTCTGCCCCACCTGCCTCAGGCTTGCTGCACTTTGTTAAATATGCATAATTGAATAAGTATAATGCTGTTCTTTGCAAAATAGCTAACAATGGGAGAGATGATTTCAAGATAAAAATAGCCTTGCTTTATCATTTCCAAGCCCCTTCCTCACCTTGAGCCAATCCTTTTTAACCCTGTTAAGTGAATCTTCCCATAATTCTTTTTACTTTTCAAATTTCATTCCTATAGCACCATTTATAATCTCTGCTGGCCGCGCCCCACAACCCCAGTGGACTCCTGTGATAAGAGATGAGCCTTTGGGTCATGCATCGTTGCTTAACATCAGTGCCACTTCCTTGATACGCTGCCTTGCTATGTCTTCCCACATACAGGGGCTTGCACTATCTCTCCGCCTTACAAGATGAAGATATTGACCCTTGTCCCTCCCCCTTTCTATTAGGATTAAAGGTGGCACATTTGTTTTTGGTTGGGACTGTTATTCAGCCCTACACTCTGCCACTAGGTTTGTTTTCAGATTTTAAGACTGGTGTGGTGTAGTGCATGCCTCTTGGAGCTTCTTTCTGTCGCCTTGTCTTTCTCACACCTTCACTATTTTTTTCAAGACCTTCATTTGTAAAAGGACATTTATTCCCCAGACACACTCCTTCCAGAGCCCTTGCCGTGGCCCATCTGCCCTCTGCTTGGATGTCCACATGTGGCATGGGCCCTGCCTGCCTTCCAGACTGGGCCATACACCCTGCTCCCTACTGCCGCTGCCCTGCTTTGGCGTGCACCTCTGTTTCGCTGAAGAATATCCCCAGTGCAGCAGAGAAAGTTCTCAGTGTCTGCTGGGTTTTAATCACTGGAGGCACCCAGAATGGCGGGCATTAACTCAGAAGCTGCCTCTTTCTCTGATCTCTGGCTCACTTTGTCACATATCTGAGCAACCTCAGTCCAGAGCACGCAGTGGCCCACAGGAGCCCTGGAGCCTGTTTCAGCTGGCGCCTAGTCTGAAGCACCAAGATACCTAGAGCTCTGCGATGTTGCTGGTGGCCTCCTCCTGTTCATACAAGGGTGGAGTTAAGGCTTCATAACCACTGGCATGATCTGGAACACTCTCCCTTCTGTTGCAGAGCAGGCCCTGACAGGATTCGGGATGCAGTGTTCTGAGTTATACTGTCCAGTTTGGTGGTCCCAGCTACATGTGGCTACTGGTGCTGCTCATTTGGTAGGCCACCAGAGGGGCTGGAAGTCTAGTTTTATCCTGCATCTGATTCCAATTCATAAATCCCCACATCTTCCAGAAGCTCCTCTACATGGATGGACCAGGCCCTTGGGCCAGTCAGGCCATTGCATGTGGGGCCTGCTAGGGTAGAGGCCAAAGGCTGTGCTGACACTCCATAGGCAGGAGCCTGGGTGGAAGATCCAGGGCTATTGCACAAGACTCCTCAAGACTCTTCCATCCTTAGTGGTGTGGGAGGCTTTGGTTCTCAACAGCTGGAGACAGAGGAGAGGAGGCAGCCACTGCTCCTGTACATAGGACAGACAGCTGGCTGTGGAACTTTCTATCCCAGATTCCTGGGGACAATTCCTACCTGGTGTCTGTGGTGAAAGGCCAGCCCCAGATGCTAGTTGGACCTCCTGTGCCAACCCCACGCCATTCCCAACCTGGGGACCATGGAGGAGTAGCTGGAACTACAACAACAGCACACATTCAACCAGAGTTTCGGGAACAAGCCCAAACTCAGCCAGGCGGAGTATCTGCTTATATTGGTGCAAAACAAGTTTTAAGAGTGGTCTTGGGGACTTGGTAGGTAAGGAGGGTGGTGAAGGTTGCTCGTCTGCAGAACAGCTGAGGTCTTCACTTGGACGGTGTGCGTGGTGAGCACCCAAGAGGCACGTGCAGCCTTCCCAGCTGCCTGTTCATTCCTGCTGTCACCGCATCCCTGAAGTGCGGTTGATATCAATGGCCGGCTGGACACTGCCCCTCCTGGCTCTAAGATCCTCTGTCCACGCCACACTGCATGTGAACTGGATGTGCATGTCCTACAAATTCACAAGTCCTTATCCCCACATGGTCCTGGGGCATGCAGCTTTTGAGAGGTGGCTAGGTTGCATCGGCAGGGCCTCAGGACAAGGTCTGGTCTCTTCCTCTATAGGCAAGGCAGGGGTCCTCACAGACTTGGAACATGCCCTGACCTGAGACTTCCAGCCCTGGAAACTGGGTACAGAAATGTCTGTTGCCTCTTAGCCCCCAGTCTCCAGTTCTGTGTGTCCAGGTCCCTTGGACAGCCACGTGGCCTGGCTTCTGGCTGTTATCCACCTCTGTCCCACCCACAGCTCTGTGTGACTTTGTCCTTTTCTGTCTCCCAGAATGAGCACAAAGGTGAGTGATTCACATTTTGCTTTTCACTTCCAAGAAGTGGTGAAAAAGTGAAAAAAACACACAGCAGAATTGACAGGGCATCTGTCCCTGGCAGGTTCCTCTGTGATTAAAAATCACCAGATCTGAATTTCGCCCAGTGCAGCTGCCTCTTCCCTCAAACTTTACAAAGCTCCCCATGCTAATGAGGATGCCGACTAATTACTTTTCGAGATGATTAAGAAATCATACTGGGACAATTGATGGGCCTCAGCAGGGAGCCTGTCAGAGCTTCTCAGGCCTTGAATCTGCGCATTCTCTTTTGGAAGGGTAGCTCTGACATTCCTCGCAGGCAGCAGAAGGTCAGGAAACACCAGGCCTCACTGCAGAAGGGGAAAGGGGAAGGCAGCTAACGGTTGAGGAAGGAGTCAAGTTTACTTTCCAGCCCTGTGAGGCCTCCCAGATCCCACTGTCTGGCAGATCCCTGATCCCTTCACCTGCTGCCTGGCACCATCATCTCTGCTTATCTCACTGCTAGGTGGGATCCCTGGAAGACAGGGGCCCCTGCATCATTGGCTGAGACATGAAATAGGTGGCTAGAGAGAGATGAATGGTGAAGTCACATGAAGGAGCTGAATACCAGAGACTGAAACATAGGAGCCTGGGGCTTGGGTCAGAGCAAGGGTTCCAAAAAAGGGCAAGGTGCTGTCCATGGTGCCTTTCAGACCCACCAGGATGTCCACAGGTGAGGGGGTGGTGATTTGAGCCATCCTGAGCAGGTGACAGCCCAGTGCGGCCTTGGGGAGAAGGGGGAAAGAGGTTGGCGAGGAGCACTCAGTCTTGTCAATCCACCAGGTTTGCCCCAGTCACAGAGGAGGAAACTGAGGCTCCTCCTGCTGCCCACTGGATGCTCTGAGCCTTGGCCTAGCTGGAGCCCTGAAGGAGCCCCAGAGCCGGTGGCACAGCTCCAGGCCAGCTTTGGGGGCCTCCCTTATGTACTCCATGCCTTTGAGACATGACCTTTTGATCCTGTAAGCCATGGAAGTCCTCCAGAGCTCCAGGACCTCCCCTTGGGGAGAGAGTATATCACCCTGAGCACATTCAGTGGGCCTGAGGCTGGACATGGTCAGAGCGGTCCACTCTGTCCCCGGTGAAAGGCCAACAGCTACACCCGAAGTTGCACTTGTGCAGCAGTCACCATTGGCTCCATTGTGAAAGGAGGCCTGGGCTAGCTTGTCTCTGGGAGGATGCCAGGTAGCTCTACAGAAAATGCAGTCACATACATGTGCATGCACACACAGCTCACACACGCACAAGTCCACAACACACCCCCTTTTATCACAATCTCCATCTGACAATCCTGGAATTAGGTGATTAAAAATAGGCTTATTTGAAGCGGCACTGGATGGGGTTCTCTTTGTTTTTAATTCTAATTATGAAACCTCTCAGCAGGAGGCCTCCAGCCGTTCTGTTCACCTCCCAGCTCTCTGAAAGGCTCCGACTGTCACCAGTCTTCCACTTCTGTCTCTGCCATTCCCAGGGCTTGTGGACAGAGATAAGCAGTTTCACCTCCTTGCTGTGAGGGCACTGAAAGAGAAGGGGCATCCTTCCTCTGCCCCACTGTCTTATATCTAGGTGCCAAGCCTGGCATTTCCTGCTGGATCTAGTAAAGCCCAGAATAGCCCTCAACTGTCAGGTAGGGGCATGGGGTTGGGCAGAGTCTGGTGGGGACAACCTAGACTCAAGATGTCCCATCTTGGCCACTCACAAAGCATCTGGCAGCCTGCATCCAAATTGATCCTCACTGTCTTTATCTCATCCACGGACAGAAGCCAGAAACCAGAGGGTGAAAGTGCTGAGTTGTGCACAAACCTTGAACTTTAGGTTCTGCATCCAAAGTTCTTCCCCATATTCTGGCTGTAAAAAAACAAGACACTTCCCCCACAAGGCCCTAAAATTCAAGCTCAGAACTTGCTTTGTTGGGGAAGACAAGGAAAAGGATTATCACACCATGGGTGGAATGTAAGACTCTCATCAGTCTTTCGATTTTTCCTATAGTTAAAATTTCTTAACCTCTTTATTTTGAAATTGCTGTAAATTCCTGAGAACTTGCGAAGTCAGTGTAGAGTCCCCTGTGTGCTTCCCACAGTCCTCAGCGGTCATGTTCTACATGACTATACATGCGGTATAGTAGAGATGTACAGTTGATGTCAAGGCCAGGAATTTGACATTGGAATAAGGTGTGTTGAGTTCTGTAATGACTGATAGCAGTGCAGATACGCTTACCTCCCCTGTAATGGGGACGTAGAGCTTCTCCTTACCACAGGGCCTTGTGATGGCCTTCACAGTCCCATCCCATCCCTCTTCTGCGCCTCTACTAACCTGTTTCCCACGGCTGTACTTCTCTTGTGTCAACAGTGTTATATTCATGAATGCACAGGAGAGGTGACCTTTTGAGGGTGGCTTGCTTTTACTCAGTACACTACCTGGAAGCACCCTAATCTGAGTATTTATTGATGTCTTGTTCCTTTTTGGAGTGGACAGTGTTGTCCAGCCCTTCATGTAGGGAAGGTTATTTGGCTGCTTCTACTTTGTCTGTGAGAGGAAAAACTTCTGTGATAATTGACTACTCTGTAAGTTCTCATTTCTTTGGGTTAGTGCCCAAGAATGTAATCTTATTGGACCATAGGGTAAATATTTGATTAGTTTTCTAAATAAATTGCAAAAGTATATTCTAAAATTTCTGTACCACTTTAACTTTTGACCACAAGTCTAAAATGGAAGCTTTGGTTTCTCTGTATCTTTGTCAGTATAAATAAGAAATAAGTATATGATAAATATATATGATAAATAAGAAATGTATCTGATAATATCATATATGTATATATATATATATATGTATAATTTTCCTATAGCTGGTAAGGTCAAGCACCTCTTCCTCTTCATAAGCTTCTTTTCTTTGTGTGTGTGTGTGTGTGTGTGTGTGTGTGTGTGTGAAGCTCAGCCCATCCTGAGGATGAGACTGGCATGGCATGTGGTGCCAGGGATTGAACTGTGGTCCCTATGTACTTGCCTAAGCTTTCCTAAGCAGGCACTTTAGACCACTGAGCTATCTCACCAGTTCCATAATCTTCTGTGTGTGTGTGTGTGTGTGTGTGTGTGTGTGTGAGCTATCTCACCAGTTCCATAATCTTCTGTGTGTGTGTGTGTGTGCACACGCGTGCACGCGCGTGCGCACACACATGTTTTCTTCAATGATGGCTCCTCAGTTTTGTCCAGTTTCTAATTGATTTTTTTTTTCATTTTTTCAATGTGGAACATTCAAAGCTTTTTTTTTTTAGTTTTCTAGATATGAGGTTTTTTTAATTCGCTATGTGGTTTGCAAATATTTTCCTAGCTATGGCTGCCTTTTCATCCTCTTAACAGAGTATTTCACATAATGAAATCTTTTGCTTTTACTGAGACCCAATTTATCACTTATTTCTTTTATGGATCAGGCTTTTGAAGTCAGCTTCAAGAATTAAGCATTAAGCCATAGGTTCCAAAGAGTTTCCTCTGTGTTATCTATTCAAAGTTTTGAAGTCTTACAATTTAAAACTATAGTTCATTTTAAGGTTTTAAAAATATAAGATCTAATGTTTATACTGAGATTCATTTCTTTTCTCTTTTGGCCTTTAGTTGTTCAAGTTCCTTCACTGAATTACTTTTGCTTACATTTGTGAAGGTCTATGTCTAGGCCCTATATCCAGGGCCTACGTCCCTCTAGGCTCTGTATTCAGGGCCTATGTCTCTCTAGGCTCTATATCCAGGGTCCACGTCTCTCTAGGCTCTATATCCAGGGTCCATGTCTCTCTAGATTCTATATCCAGGGTCCACGTCTCTCTAGGCTCTATATTCAGGGTCCATGTCTCTCTAGGCTCTATATCCAGGGACTACATCTAGGCTCTATATCCAGGGTCTACATCTTGGCTCTATATCCAACATCTACGTCTAGGTTCTATATGCAGGGTCTACGTCTTGGCTCTGTATCCAGTGTCTATGTCTAGGTTCTATATCCAGCATCTATGTCTAGGCTCTGTATGCAGGGTCTACGTCTAGGTTCTATATCCAGGTTCTACATCTAGGCTCTATATCCAGGGTCTACATCTCTCTAGGCTCTATATTCAGGGTCTACGTCTAAGCTCTATATCCAGGGTCTACATCTAGGCTCTATATCCAGCATCTATGTCTAGGCTCTATATCCAGGGTCTATATCTCTCTAGGCTCTATACCCAGTGTCCACGTCTAGGCTCTATATCCAGGGTCTATGTCTAGGCTCTATATTCAGGGTCTACATCTCTCTAGGCTCTATATCCAGGGTCTACATCTAGGCTCTATATCCAGCGTCCATGTCTAGGCTCCATATCCAGGATCTACCTCTATGCTCTATATGCAGTGTCCACATCTAGGCTCTATATCCAGCGTCTACATCTCTCTAGGCTCCATATCCAGGGTCTATGTCTAGGCTGTATATCCAGGGTCTGTGTCTAGGCTTTGTGCTCTGTTGACTGCACCCATATGGCTCTTCCTGAAAGCTGCACTACAGTTTTACTGTACCTATGTAATATGCCATGAAACCAAGGAGAATCTTCCTCCTCTTCTAAATTTCACACGGTTTAGAATTTTGTCAGAAATTTCATTAAGTCTGTATGTTTACTTGTGAAAAAATGACATCATATTGCATCTTCTAATCTATGAACATGATATATTTCTCTATTGACTGAGAAGTTCTTTGATTTCTTCCATTAGTGTTGCCTACAAGTCCTAAACATATTTTGCTAGATTTATATCAATTTGTTTTGGAAAACATATAAATGCTATGTCAACTTAAGTTTCTGTATGTTCATCGAAAGTATTTAGAAGTATAAATGATTTTTATATACTAATCTTATATCCTGTAACCTTGATGAACAAACTACACCTAGAGCTGTGTACATGCATGTATGGGAGAATCCTTCAAATTTTTTTAATGTACACCACTGACAGCACTGTTTTACCTGCAAATAGATAGATTCCTTTTTTCTTTTCTGACATATGTGATAATTATTTGCTTTCTTTTTCTTAATCCCAGGGCATGAGCCCCATAGCAAGAATCTTGCTCTATATCCTTAATCCATGTGATTCAGGCTGGTTGTATTGTGAGGAGTTTTCTAGATGCATCCTGTTAAGTCAGGCTGGATCCTTTCCAGATGGTCTGGCCCCTCCTTTACCCTTCTACCTGTCCCTGTACCTGAGGTACAGAGGCTCAGAACAAATCTCCTCAGGTCTTCCGCCAGAGGAAGCAGAAGAAAGGCCTTGTGTGCTTCAGTCAGATAAGGCGTCTTTCATTTTCTGCACATGATGATGTAGGTCCTTGTGTCTGCTGTTTCTCATGGTGTCTTCAAGATGGATGTTACACTCCTAAAAATCAAGAACTGTCATTTGTCTCCCTGTGCCCCCTCCTACCTTGCTGTGTTGCTGTGCCAAGATAAGTGTGTTTTGTTAAACTGGATTTTATAGACATTGCAGCATGTGCTTCTGTGGAGCCATGGGCCAGGAGGCAGGGCCGAGTCTGAGTTGGCAGGGAAAGGGCTACCCTCAGTGAGGTCAGGAGTGCAGATTGAGCCAAGCTTCGGGGCATGGTGGGTCCAAGTCTCTAAAGGAGGTGCAGAGCAGACATCAGCCAAAACCCAGTGGAAAGCCAGAGGAAAGCTAAGCTTGGGTGTGTTGTAGCTGGTGTGGGGAGGCCAGGTGCTCACCTAGCCCAGAGTTCATTCCTGGGAGCGGGCGGTGTGACAGTCAAATTTGACTGTGTCAATATGATTGGCTTATGAATGCCCCAGTGCATGATGGGTGGAGCACACTTCTGGGTTTGTCTAGGTGGAAGTGTGACTTTGGGACCTAGATCTGGTCCCCGACCCATCCTCATTCACACAGTTGCCCTGCTCTGCTTCCTGTGAACTGAGCATCTCTGCTCTCCCATGTCCTTCCGCCATGCTGTCTCTTGAAGCTAGCCAGTGTGCACTGAATTCCCTGACACCATGAACCAAACAACCTCTCCTCCTTTAAATTTGGGGGACCATGTATTGTGTCCCAGCAATGGTAAAGTGGGCTAATATAGGTGTGGCCTACATCAGCAGGACTCCAGAGGAGTACCCTGTGGCATTAGCTTTAGGGTGTTCCAGGGGACGTAGGCACAGAATTCACTGGGGGTTGGGGGGTGGCCAAGATGCAGGCCCCGGCTCTGAGGGCCCCTTGTGGGTGGGCTGGGGGGGAGGTCAACATCACCAACTCAGTAAATGATGGGTGTAGCCAATGGGACTACAAAGGTAGCACAAGACATCTTCTCCTTCCTCTATCTTCCTTTCTTCCACTGACAAAGTGAACAGCAAGCAGAAGCAAAGGCAGCTGGGGATGTGGTTTTTTGGGTCCCAACCCACAGCCACAGAGCAGGGTGGAAGGATGGGATCACAGTTGAGAGACAGGAAATGGCAGCTCTGTCCAGAAGAAGGGGATCAGAAACCAACTGGCATTGTGCTTTTCAAAGTTAGCACCTCCCTCAGCCCATGCAAGCTGATGTTTTGTCCTTTTTGCTCCGGTTTCAGCAATATAAAGTTTTCTTATTTTCCTGAGTCCCTGGAGAAAAATGATTCCCCTATCTGTAGATGGTGAACTTCTAGCAGTTTTCTTTTTATTTGTGCTATGACCTGTGTATTTGTGAGCAATAGGTGGTGTTGGTATTGGTGGTTTTTCCTTGATTTAGAAGAAATTTGCGAGTGAAGACTTACTAAGAATTGGTAATTACTATATGCTCTTCTGCTGTGTTTTGTACATCTTGCCTTATATCCTCAAGCACGCTGGTGAAATGCATTCACATCATTCATCACATACAGAGTTCATTAATATCTTATACCTGAACCAGAACTTATCTGGACAGATCTCAGATATTTGGAATGTTTCCAACCTTTGTTATCATAAACAATCCTGCAGTGAACATCCTCAGATGGTTCTGTATGCACTCTTGCCTTCTACATTCCTTTAAGATCCTACATTCCTCTCAAGAGAGTTGACAAATCAAGTATTTGAACACCTACATTGTTGCTCGTTTAAATTTATTTTTATTCTATATATAATATTCACTTGCTGTGGCATACAATTAAACCAAATTTTGGCAAATCTCCAGAATCACATCTCCACCATCACGACAAGGATATGAAACAGTTCCATGGCCCGCCCCATTTCCTGGTCTTACTTCTTTGCAATCAGTCTCTACCTCCAGCCCAACTTCAGACAAGCACTGATTTGTTCTCCATCCCTTGGTTTTGCTTCTTCTAAATGTGCTTTCCAGAGAAGGTGGCATCTGGGCTCTGGGCATCCACCCTGCACTGAGGCCTTGGGGAACTGATGTGCTTTGGTGGACATCAGTAGTTTGCTCCTCTGGATTGCCAAGTGCTCCACACTATGGCTGCGTCACAGTTCTTCCCTCCTTCCCCTGGTGAGGAATATTTGAGTGATGACTGCGGCAGATATTCATGTGGAGGTTTTAGTGTGAATATAGATTTTCATTTCTCTTGGGGAAAAGCTTAGGGCTGGCTTTTGCTGAGCCATAAGGGGAATGCAGGACTGAGGTCTTATGGAAGTTGCTGCTGTATCATTTCACATTTTGCATTCCTATGAGCAATATCTGAAACTCACAGTTGTTTTGTGCTCTTGTCAATACTTGAAATATTCTCTCTCTCTCTCTCTCTCTCTCTCTCTCTCTCTCTCTCTCTCTCTCTCTCTCTCTCTCGTTTGCTGTGTATTTTAAACCCTGAATGTGCAAAGCCATTTTTGCAGAAACAGGCCTTAGAATGAATTTGGCTCCTGAGTCAAACTGACTGAACTCAAGGTCACAAAGATATTATTTTATACTTTTTCAAAAGTTTCAGTCCTTCACATTTTATGTTCGTGCCCAGGATGCGCTTTGGGTTCATTTCTTTGTAGCATGGGAAAACATTCAACATTTACATATGGCTATCAAATAGTTTAAGTGCCGTTTTTGGAAGATAGCCCTTTCTCCTTTGCAAATACAATTGCTATTGCATCCTACAAAAAATCACTTGACTATCCAGTGTAGGTCATATTTAGACTCTCTTCTGCTCCACTATTCAGTGCTGTTAAAACTTTTTTTAATTCCATGCAGGCTTAGCAGGACAACTGATCATAATCTCCAAGTCCACCATTTCAGAGGCATAAGTGCCCAAGTTTTCTTATTTTAGCCACTTTTGATATTTCATTACACTGGGTTCTTTTTCAAATTTTACTATCACAATCACCACTCTAAGCAACCTTGTGTACAGTTCCCTGTGCACAGGCCTGAGGGTTCCCCAGAGGACACTGGCGCCATTGTGTATCACTATCACTTCCAGTGTTTGTATTCGATAGTTCACACGATTGCATTTAAGGATTAGAGGGAAGAGATGCCAGACTACCCAGGATGTGTTGGCCAATGTCACAAGAAGAAGAACCTGGTGTCTCACACAGTGTTCAGAAGGCCCACTTGGGCATTCGTGTGGTTAAAGTCTTTGGACTTTGCAGCAATCAGAATCACTAGCCAAATAATTTTTTTTTTTTAAAAAAGCACTGGTGTCAAATATTTTGTTATAGAAATGCAAATGGACAAAGATATATACATATAAATAAAATATTTGGCAAGGATCTAGATTTGATGTAAACTAAACTTACATACAGAATTTATAAACAGAGTTAGATTGAACTATGTTTTGTTCCAAACTTTTATCAAAAATTATCCACTGTTCCAGGCAGTCAGTCACTATTGAGAATGCTGCTCAGGGGACTTGAGCAGTGCCACCATGGTAGTTCATGAGGCTTGTGCTACTTTATACAAACATCACCCTGGGAGAAGCTCCACACAGCATCCTCTCTGGTAGGCACCAGTGCCATGTGTCTCTGTTGGCAAACATATATGCTGGAAGCTTTCAGTAATCATGCACACATATGAACACACACAACGTTTTGCGGTATGTTGAAAGGAAAGTGTTAGGGC
>PVKN010018861.1:0-16641 GCA_004027915.1 Capromys pilorides | reverse complement strand
AACCACGTAATAGAATATTATTCTATATGAGAATTAAATATCAAGCCATGAGAAGACAGAAAAAGCTTAAATGCATATTCCTAATGCAAGAAGCTAATCCAGAAAATCTATATACTATATGTCTACAGTTATATGACATTCTGGAAAAGGCAAGATGATAAACAATAAAAATATCAGTGGTTATCAAAGCCTTTGGGAAAGATGGAGAAAAAATGATTACATAAGTCACAGAAGACTTCTAGGCAGTAAAAGCATTTTGTAATGGTGAATACTTGACTTTGTCTTGCTTTGGCTCAAAGTTACATAGAACTGTACAGCACAAAGAGTGAGCCCTAATGTGAACCATGGCCTGGGCTGACAATGTGTAGTGACACAATTTCTTCAATTTTAATACATGTTCCAAGCCAAGGTAAGATGCAAATAGTATGGGAAACCAGGCAGGAGAGGTGCTGAGAGTGGGCTCAGGTAGGAAGGTTTCTGGGAACCTTCCTCACACTTTCTGTTCAGTATTTCTGCATACCTAAAACATCTCTCAGATAAAGTCTGTGTAAAAAAAAAAAAGAATTACTTTGGAGCTGTTTTAATCAGAGCAGTCAGTTTTGCAGAAAGGGTTGGCAGGGGCTTAACAGCAAGCGCGGTTTCTAGCAGGTAACTGGTAAGGCCATGGGGTGGGGCAGCTGGGCGGGTAGGGGCCACTGAGAGGAGAGCTGTGAAAGGAATGGAGGTCAGGGACGTCTGGGTACAGCTTAGCTGTGACTGTGAATGGAGAAATGAGCACGTGTTACACTGGAAGAGCGCAGGTTGTACTCCAGGGATGTGATCTAGTGTTGCTTCTGACCCAGGACGCAGTGCGAGCTCGAGCAAATGATCTAGTGGTTCTGGCTCTTGGTTATCTCAGGAATGCCCTATGGGCACGGCAGGCTTTGGATCACATAGTGCAACACTGCCCTGTCCAACACACTAGCTATTCACATCAGGTGGCTCTGAACACTGCAATTCTACAGGTCCGAATTGAGATGTGCCCTGCAAATAAAACTCAGACAAAAAAGACTTAGGTTAAAAAGAAAAATGTAAACTATCTCATTTGTAACTTTTACATTTATTGTGCATTTATCTGACTACATTTTGAATACGTTAAATGAAAGACATTATTTCACCTGTTTCAGCTTCCATTTTTATGTGGCTAGTAGAAAATTCAAAATTGTGTGTAAGGCTGGCAGATGGGCTCCCATACGTCCCTGTCACCCAGCACTGGTTGTGAGCTTTATCACTTGCACTGTGTTCAGGAATATGTAGAGCTGCCTGATGAGAATTTCCTACCCACTCAGAGCAAGGCCCAGCTCTGGAATGGCGGTGGGGTAGAGCACTGGAGAGGAGCAGGTGACCTCTGGGTAACCTGGGGTTCTGAAGGAATTACTTTACCACCCACTTGAGGGTGTCATCTGGAGAAATCCTTCTAAGCAGTAGCCCAATCTAAAGTTTCCCAGAATAGCTAAATGAAAAGGCTGGGATTCCTCCCCCAAATGCTCAGCTAATCCCTGATAACTCCACTCTTCCTCTGCCTTCATGCGGCAATCAGTAATTGAAACCTGGCCGGGCCCAGGTGGCTGCTCCTCCTTCCTCACCCCACCCCGAGACTTGGCAGCAAGAGGAAACCACTAGTGGCGGTTGCCATGCTGGTGCAAGATTGACCCTGCCACGGAGGTGCCCCTCCTTCCCCAGGAAGAACAGAGCTCAGCCCCGACATGTCCTTAGTGCTCTTAGGGCTCTGGCATTCTTTCCCAGGCAGCTTCAGCTTGAAGATCGAGAGCAAACACAGCCACTAGCTCTTGTTTGCTTCAGGAGCAGCATCCACACACCTCTGGACTATACCCATTCAACTGGGCTTTTTAGTATTCTTCTGTTCATGCTCAGCCTTTAGATGGAGACACATGTGCTGGCTGCTCACCCCATCCTTGCCAGGGAGATTCAGGAACAAAGCTATCTTGCCTGCTTTCATGGGCCCTGCTCAGCTCTCAAATATTCAGTCTCCTTCACTGCAGTGCCATCAGGGAAACCCGAGAGCATCAGTGTGGGCTTAGTCTTTCTGAGAACATCTCAGCTTACATGACACAAATCTGATTCTAGCAGGTTTCCTCCTTCTCCCTAACAATATCTTCTGCATGCAAGAAAAAGGGGGCGATCATGCCAGGGTGTGGCTGTTGGAACTGCGGCAAGGATGCAGTTGAGGCAGGTTCCCCCAGTCTCCCATCACAGCTGTGTGACACACACACTCCTTTAGTTGTAGTTTGGTGAAGTTGTTCTTCTGGGAAAATATGTCAAGGCTCCCTGACACACCCAATGAGTACTCCTACAGAGAGTTAACTTTTTTTTTTTTCCAGACAGAATTTCATAATATAATTCAGGCCTGCCTTGAGCTCACTACATAATCAAGGCTTATTTTAAATTTATAGTTATCCTGCTTCAGCCTCCTCAGTGTTGAGATTTCTGTTTCCTGCTACCATGCCAGCTCCCACAGGTAGGTATTTAAGAAAAATTACACAACAGAAATCTTGTTCGCCCAGTGAGGACACATCTCCCAAGGTTCTCCAGCCTCTAGAGACTACCTGGTCTCTCTGAAGGCCTGGTGCTATAGAATTCCTTCTATTTATTGCAGTTTTAGTAGTGAACATTCACTACTTTCTGGAGCTTTACCTAGCTGCTCTAGCAGGACAAGTTCTCATGCCTCTAAAGTGCTGCTACAGTTTCGGTTTCTCTTGTTTTGTCCCTATTTGCTGGATCATGCACTGTGCAACTCTTTCCTATCTGCCCAGCACCCATTAGGTTTCAAGAGTCTGAGCCTTTTGTCAGACTCAGTTATGATTATTCCAGCATTTAATCCAGTGTTAGGCATATAATTGGTTCTCACAAAAGATTTCATGAATCAGTGAGTGTTTAAAGTGAAAGTTTGGTATGACTTACCTTAGGGGAGAATCATTCCTGAGGACCTGGCCTTACCTCCATGCCCTCACACTTCCTGCAGTCTCACTGCTAATGCTGATTTGAAGTTTGGAAGCTATGGCTGGATGTGTAAAGACCATAAGTCAAGACGCTTTATATTTGGAAGAAATCCCTATCGGCTCAATTTCTTCACAAGTTATTTTATTTTATTTTCTTCACAAGTTATTAGCCTGAACCAGTTTATGACTGATATTTTATGTGGCACATGTTTTAAGGTAGTTCTGTCCTTGCCTTTCCATCCCCTTCCACTTGGGTATGGGGTTATCCTCTGGAGGACCACTGAGAGATGGAAGAGCCTGGCACAGAACCCCAGTGCTCCTCTTGTCAGCATCACTGAGGAGCACACCTGTGTCTGTCTTGCTTATGTAACTTTGATGCCATCAGTGGTGTCCATATCAGATGGTCCACTTCCCATCAGGCCTTACATAGGCAAGTGGAGAGAAGATTGGGCTAGGTTGGGAGCACCCCTAGCTTATTCCAAGGACACTGAGCCCAGAGATCTTCCTACTGTCAGGTGCGTTTCTGCACTTAGACTCTACCACCCACAGCTCCTCCTCTGATTCCATGTGGCAGGCTCACTTGCCACTAATTCTAATATTTTGCCATTACAGATTACACTCTGTCAATGACATTGTTGAAAAATAAAACTAGTGCCCTATAATCACGGTTCTGTGATGAAGGGCTGAAAGCCAAGCAGCCTGGGGTCACCTGGGAATCTCAGCTTCACCTCAGAACTCAAAAATAATCAGAATTTGGATTGAACACAATTCTCAGGGGCTTGATGTACTTTGCAGTTTGGAAGGCCCATCATCCAACCCCTCCTCTGGGCTACTTCTCTACAATGGGCCTTCTGGGATCCTAAGATTTCCAATACTTCAACCTCTTCTGTCTTGAGTTGCAGCCCTACAACTGGTTCTCACTCTTCCTGTGTGCTTGTTTTCATTTTAGAAATTGCATTTCCTGGCCGACTGTTTATTTGTGTGTCTATACTTCCCCCTAGAATGAGTTTTCTACCTATTCAAAGGAAGCATACCTTCTCTATCTCCTTAGTGAAATTCATATCTAATGCCTGTGGTTTGTTTGTATTGTCCTGTAGGTATCAGGTCCCAGTGTTCTGCATCTGTAAAATGTTACATTTCAAATTGTCTTCTTAAATCTGAACATGCAGGGCTAAGAAAATTCCTCCCTACAGCAGTGAAGGTCATTTACAGAAGATTTTTCTAGGCTCTGGACAACTCTTGCTGGGCACAAAGAACTAGGTAGAGGAAGGGTTCTGCACTCTCGTGCCCAGCTCCACATGCTGCACAAATTAGCTTACTATAGGGCTAGGTGAGCTCTCTGGACCCTAGGAAATGCAGCAATAAGCCCATAGAGCCGGGAAGTCAGTCCTCCCTGAAGGCAGTCTTGGCTGAGGATCTTATTTCTAATGTAACATTTTTGCCATAAACTCATGCTGAGGAAGAGGGTCTTACTTTGACCTTTTATAGTTTCCAAATGTTCACCAAGGACAGTATTCACTGGATTTTGAGTTAATCCAGCCTTTCAATTATGCTGGTTTAGCTATAAAGACATTGTGACTCTTCAAATTATTCAGTTTGCTCATTTGTTTCAATAGCCTGCCTGAACAATAGAAGAGCGTGTCCTTCAAGTTAAGACAGAGTTGGATTCCCATGCCAGCCCTTGAGTTCTAATGCTGTGATCATGGGCAGCTGCATTTGCACATCTGTAAACATGGAACTAAGTGAATTTTGATGACTATTATGACCCTCAAGAGGTAGTTTAGAGAAAACAAATGAAAACAGTTTGGCATGTATTCAGGACAGAGTAGCTGGGAGCTGTTATTACCTAACTTCAAGTTTAGCAGAGTGACCATGCAAGAAGATTAGTGGAATTTGTGTCTCCCTGGAATTCATCTTCATAGGCTGAAAGACAGATGCATTATAATCCAAGAAAGTCTTCTCTTGAAAGCTTAAGAGTTCACCTAGCAACACAATTCTCAATTTAAAAATTATCTTATACATTCTGTTGAAAAGAGAAACCTTATTGGTAGAGTTAAACTGTGAGAATATATTAAGTAAAATAAACATGTGTGGACTCCTGTTTTGATGAGATGATGTCTGTGTTTCAACCTAAAAATTGGGAGGAGACATATATCTCAGTGTTCCATGTGCAGTACTTTAGCTTTTAGCTTAAGTTAAATTTTTGATTCACTAGAATTTGAGGAAAAGATCTCTGTCCTTGATGTGGGATCAGTGAGCTGGCCCTGTGCATGGGACTTGTGTGGGGAAAGTGAGTGTCCTCCACGAGAGATAGAGCAGCCCTTGGTGGGTGCTTGCTACCGGCGAGTAGACATCGGAGGAGCTGCAGTGAAGCCCCAGGGAAAGTAATCCTCTGTGTCCCACCTGGAACATGAGTACTGACTTTAATTACATGTGCAATGTTTATTTTATGTGCTTATATATTTGCTAATTAAAACATTTATAGCTTCACTTAAATCGTGCTCATAAATAAGAGCCAAACCATTGATGGAGGAGAATCCACTTCCTTGTGCAAAAAGGCGATTAGTGAAGTTGAGGTTTGTGGTTGGACATGGGCGAGTGTCAGGCAGGGAGGAGAGGCATTCAGTTCTTAACCTGCTTCCTCGAGGTTAGATTGAAACTCACTGAAACTCAATTTAGCCAACCAATATCTGTCAAGTTAAATATCCATTTATCTTTATCCAGTTGTAAGCATTCAAGTCAATTAGGTTTGTTTTCAGGGGAGCTATATTTCAGATTTTGAATTTTTCTTTATTCTATTCTTTTTAGTGAACACTTCTATTTTAGCCTTCTTGGGTAATCTTGTTCTTTTCTCTGAAAAAAAATAAGTAACATGGGAAGAATTGACCAATATATGTTTCAAAATTATTTGGATGTGTTCAAGATTGGTTTTTTCAGCTGGGAAAATGTTTCCTCCTGAGTACATATTCTTAGTGGTATCCTAGTAGTCTTTCAGAAATGAAAGTAGATTCCTTTTTCTGTCGATGCAGTGTGTCCACATGCAATAGGAGCACTCACAAAGCATGGGGCTACATCCTGCAGCCTAGGCCCCCTTGTACCTCATTTAAAGTAAGAGCAAGCATCCTAAATACTCTCTAAATTATACCTGGTAACAAATTGCATTGGGTACAATTCAGACCTATAAAGATTCTCAGTTTTAAAACTCTATATAAAGTGGTTAGGAAATCAGCCTTTATCTCCCAGGAACATACAATTTTTTGAGAAATAGTTGATGAAATAAATATAACACAGTACAGAGACTGAAGAAAATGCTAGTTGTTATCTCTTATTTAAATACTGAAATTTAACCCTGGACAAGTAATGGCCCGAATCACAATGCAGTAAAAGCAGCTCTGTATCTTAGTGAGGAATTTGTTGTCAAATACGACTACTAGGAGACTTGGGGACACTAGCCAGTGTTAGGCAAATAATGCAAAGCTCACAGCACATTAGCTCTGCACTTGTTTTCCTGTTTGTGTTGTGCAAAACATAATGATGTCAATTGTAAGGCACAGAACATATGTCCTGTTTCCATGCCTACCATAATAGAAAAACAAAGAAGGAAGCAATGATGGGTGCTTCATTAAAGACAGACGCTTGGTAAGGCTCCATACACTTGGTATGCAGGAAATCAATCAGTCCTTACTTAGTCACAGCTATTTTTGACTTTTCTATTTGTTATCTATGTGGCTGATGCTCTAGATTATGATTTCGGCTTAGCCAACCAATATCCGTCAAGCTTCAATTTCTCAGTTTTTATTTCATATTCACTATTGGAGAGCTGCTTGAGATTTAATGCCATAATCAAAAGATTGGCTATCTGAACCAGGTGATTTTAGTTTCTGAAGAAAATGGTGTGTTTCATTTCTTGAAACAAGACTATTCCTGATATGAACTGCTCTGATCTCTTTAAAACCCTTTTTTTTTTCATCAGATTGCCAGTTTTAAAGAAGAAAAAGTAACCATGCAGGACCACACCACAGGTGGTATGAAATGTGTGCATCAACCCTATCCTGTGGGTTGAATGTGTCTCTTCCAAAAATCACATGCAGAAGCATTAATGCCCAATGAAGCCTAATGTTGAACAAGGCCATGTAAGGTCATGAAAGAGGGAGGAACAGACTCCCTCCAGTGTTTGAGCCTTTCTCCCTTTCATCTTTCAGAAGTGAAGACAGTATTTTTGTCTCTGTGGAATTCAGGACAAGCGACACTCTCAGACCTCAAATCTGGAGGAGGTACCCCAGTTGTCTACTTTGCATTCTCAGAACTATGAGAAAGCTAATTTGTATTCTCTGTAGGTTGCCCAGCTTATGGTATTTTGTTATCATGCCAAAAATAGAGTAAAATGTTGCCTTTGTAGGAAAAATAACAATATAATTGAGAGCATTCAAACATATACTCTAAGACAAAAGGTAAATTTAACAAATGACTATATATATATATATATATATATATATATATATATATGCAAGAGCAGAGTTAACTTGCTGTGAACTTCGCATTATTTGCTTAACACTGGCTGGTGTCCCCAAGTCTCCTAATAGTCACATTTGACAACAAGTTCCTCACTAAGATACAGAGCTGCTTTTACTATACTATGATTTGGGTCATTATTTGTCCAGGGTTAAATTTCAGTTTTTTTTTTTTTTTTTTTGTGGGACCGAGGTTCAAACTCATGACCTTGTTCTTGCCAGGCAGGCACTTGTGCCACGGAGCTATCTCCCCAGCCCCAAATTTCAGTATTTAGATAAGAGATAACAGCTAGCATCTTCTTCAGTCTGTGTACTGCTTTATATTTATTTCATCAACTATTCGCCCCTCTGGCATGACCTTGCATGATCTTGTATGACCTCATTGGGCATTATGCTTCAGCATATGATTTTTAGAGGTGACACATTTAAACTGCAGGAAGGGGCTGATGCACACATTTCATATCACCTGTAGTGTAGTCCTGCATGTTGACTTTTTCTTCTCTAAAACTGGCAATCTGATGAAGATAAGGGTTTGAAAGAGATTAGAGCACAAAAATTAAAGTAAAACTTCTCATATTGCAGAAAATTTTAATGATTTCCCTTCTTTACGCAAAAGCAACAAGAATTTATATATTTATATAAATGTATTTATATATTAATAAAGAATTTAGATGGGGGCAGTGAAATAGCTCAGCAGACTAAACACCTGCTTAGGCAAGTGCACTGACCAGAATTCAATCCCAGGCACCACAGGCTGCAGCATTCCAACCCTTGGGCACACTGAGCCACCTCTGAGACCCAGTATGGTGGTGCAAGCCTGTAATCTGAATGCTGGGTGGGGGTGTGCATGTCACTATGAGCCAGCTGCATAGTGAGACCCCATACAGGATACAGTTAAAAAATAGAATAATTGTCTTTTCTTAATGAAAATTTGCAGTGAAATTTTGTTTTATCTGCTATTATTTCATACTTCCTATAAAATTTTCCCCAGCATCCATAGGAGCTTTTCAGATCCTGTAGCTGCAGTCACATTGATGCAAGACCACAAGCCCCTTCCTTCAGTGATGGAGGAGGGAAGAGGGAAGATGGAGAGGGAGAGACTGAGGTGGGCCAAAGAATCCCAAGCACTCAGGTAAGGGTGACAAAAGACTATGACTAAACACTGCATAATCTACTACTTAAAAAATTAATATCACCATATTTATTGATTTTTTTGCTTTGTAATTTGAGGACAATCAGCTTTCTCCTTCTTATGGATTAGTTCACCAAATGAATTTCAAGGAGAATAAACTTAGGATAGATTTATTTCCAATACAGCATGGAGATATCCTGAACATTTCATGCTGATTCTTCATCTTTCTGAACTTGGTCTTTTTATAGTATCATTATGTTATCACCATGCTAACCTTGCATGATAGAACCCAGAGATAATTTACTCTGTGTGTATGTGTGTGTGTGTGTGTGTGTGTGTGTGTGTATGTGCGTATGTGTGCATGTGTGTGTAAGACAGAGAGAGAACACAATATATAAGAAACATATATCTATAGCTCACAGAACCTCGGTCAACTGCAGCACCTCCATAGGTTGCTCATTTAGCACTGACTTAAGGCATTACATGTAGGCAATGGACTCAAAGGGTTTCCACAAGTCTTGAGTCCCACTCTGCAAAATATGCACACTATGTCCATACTCCCAGAACCTCTAGCCATATTTCTTTGCTTATATTTTGTTTATAAAGCATATTTCTATGAAGAGGTACCAATATTTTGAAATTTGCTTCTCCAATGCATTGTGTGTTCCTGTAATTTGTTCATATTGTTGCATCTATAGTTCATTCCTTTGAACTACTGAAAGGCATTGCCTTGTGTGAATATATCACAGTTCACTCATCAATTCTACTGTTAGAGTCTTGTGACACTTGCAGTTAGTGATCTTAAAAGTAAGGTTGTTAATAAACATTCTTATATGGGTTTTCTGCAGATATTTGAATATCTCACTCATACAGCAATGGAATCGTGGGGTAGGACAGTATATAATGTTAGCATATTTAAGGTTATAGAAAACAGTTTTAGACATGATTTTGCTAGAGGAACAGATATAATACAAGGAACAGAAATAACACAAGATGTGCCAGTTCCAGAGTCAGATGAGGAAGTGTGCTGAGAGCATCTGCACACTACCAACTGAAGGATTCAGTCACAAGATTTTATACTTACTTCAGTGTTCAGTCTCTAATGGTCTCTAATGGTTTCTAATGATATCTAATGGTCTCTAACAGTCTCTAACCACTGGCCATTGGGTGTGCAATGGAAGACTGAAGAATCTGCAACAGAAAGCTGAAGGATCCAATCCGGAGGCTGAAGAGTCTGTGCTGGTAGCCAGGAGATAATGTTCAAGTTCATCCAATGAACTGAAATGCTCAATTCTTCCTCAACTCCTTTTTGTGCTGTGTCATTCTGGGGCAGGGCAATCACAGCACACAGTCTGGAACTGCCAGGGATGCAGCCAAATTGACACAATGTATCAACTGCCAGCATGTAGCCAAGTTGACACAGTGTATAGATCACTACAATCCACCCCTTGTCAACTTGACAACTAGACATATTTCTTTAAACCAATCTCCAGATACAGAGATATGTATCTAATTGTGCCTAACATTGTTATAACTATCCTATGCTGCATACAAAAAGAAACACACTAATACTTTTATTAAAATAGAAGGTAAGTTTTCCTTGATGCTTATGCTTCAACATTAACATAGGTTTAATAATCCTTAAGAATTAGTATCAAATCTATCCATATTGTATTATAATACAACTATCTATAGGGGTGAAATAATATAACTACAATCCCCTTTTCTATAGCTGATCACGGGGTTGTAGCTGATATTTAAAACTACTTTCTTCTACTACCCGTTCTGTATTCCTTTAGCCCTCAGCAAGTATCTCAGCAGGACTTGGTTCTTTTCCTGGTGGAGTGATCCCTACCTTTATTCCTGAAGGCTCTGGATCATTCATCATTGTGCCTGTATTAGGTAGCTGTAGTTTCCCATTCCCTTAATGACAGGGCATGGCAATACTAAGAGGCACCCCAAGGGATCTCCTGCACTCCATGTATAGTCTTCCTTTCCTCCATTGTGGAATAGTAATCCAATTTCCCCTTGATAGTCTGGGTCAATCATCCATGACAACACTGTGATTTTTTTTACCTTCTTTCCTCAGAGGCATGAGGAAACCAAAGAGACCAGGAGGAAATCTTAGGAAAAAAAAAACCTGTCTACCAAAGCAGCAATAGCAATACACACTTTTGTCAACTATGTGAAATAGTGTCTATAAATCATAGGCTGTCATCATATGACTTACAATTTTTGTCAATGAAAACTATGAAATGGTATTTCCTTGAGAACTTATTTTGCATTTCCTTTATCTCTAGTGAAATCCAATGTCTTCTCTAATATCGATTGGTCATACATAATTGTTATTATATAAAATACCTGTTCATGTCTCTGGTATTTTTTCAATGAAGTTTTATTTCTAGAAGTTCTACTTTTCAATTATTGCATCAGATATATGTGTTACCATACCCTTTCCAGTGTAGCTCAGCAATTTGCTCTAAGTATTTTATTTTAAAGAGAAACCTCAATTTTAATATAAATAAAGTTACCAGTTGTTTTTATTAGTAGTACCTTTGTCATTTTGTGTAATCTTCCCTTACTCAAAAATTAGAACAAAACTTTTTATATTATGTTAGTTGTGTTAACTCCTGTACATGCAGGCATAGAAAATGTAGAAGACACAGTCCTCATGAACTCTTAGAAGAGAGCTCAGAAACTGAGGATTCTGTTGGTCCTGGAAACATGGGTGCAGTGTTCACAAGGCACAGACCCTTCCTTAAGGTAGGATTCTGTGAGACACAAACTTAGGTGCATCTGTTCACTTCCTCCCCTTAAACCTCACTGACATAATAAGTGGGAATCTCCAGTACAATTATGTATCTGTGAAGATACTTAAAAACCAAAACATAGCTTCTCAAGAATTGACTTAGAGAGCTGATTATAGAGCAAACTTTATGTACTCATATTTTTTGGTTAGAAAATTCCCCATCCCTACTTCCTCTGCTGAGTTTCTAGTGCGAGCTTTAAATTGCAGTGGTTTGGATGGCCTAATCAGTCAGTGTTCAAATTCGATCATCTTCTGTAGAAGATGTTTTTACTCATCCTAGGTAAATCTGTGTATTTGATTGGATGCATGGTGCTTGCCAGTCACACTGGGATCCTAATTACTGGGCACATTAAATCCATAGGTTTTGTCAATGCAATCAGAAAAGGTCTCAGATATGTAATCTTTACCTATCAGTATTTGTGGTTGGTTTTGATTACATCAAAGGGGTCTTACAAAAAATATGGTTACTGATGCCATTCTTCCTGATTTCAAATTATCTCATAAATCAAAAATAATGAGAAACAGTACCATAGTGCCATACAGACACACAGTTTAATTGAGCAGAGTAGGGGATATATAGCTAACCTGTCTTCAACATGGACATAGAGAATACACAGTGTTGTTCAGTAAATGGCAGGAAAACTAAATGTCCCTACTCCAGAGAATAACAATATTCTTTACTGTATACCATGCACAAAATCAACCCAGATTGGATTAAAGTCTTCAAAATAAGACTTCAAACATTAAACTACCAGAAAATAAAGTAGGAAGAAGCCCCTTGACATTGTCTTGTCAGCAATTTTGGGGGGATATGACATAAAAAAATAGGCAACAATCCAAAAATAAACTAGTGAGGCTGCATCAACCTAGAAAGGTTTTTCACAGCAAAAGAAACAAGACAAGAAGGTAACCTATGAAATGTCAGAAAGGATCTTCAAGCTATATGTTATAACACCATGAAGCATTTTTCAGCTTTTAAAAAGGAGAAAATTCTGCCTTTTGAAACAAGATAAATTAATATGGAAGACACTAAGCTAAGTGAGATTATCTAGAAACAAATAAAAATGCTGTATGATCTTATGTACACATGGAATCTAAGGTAGTCAAATTCATGCAAGCAGAGAATATGATAGTGGTTGAAAGATGCTAAATATAGGCTTGGAAGATAGCTCAGCAGTCTAAGCACCTACTGGGCAAGTACAAGGACCCAGGTTCAATACTCAGCTCTGGGAAGGCTGAGACAGGAAGGTTACTATGAGTCTAAGCTGTATAGTGAAGCCCTGTACCAAGTAAATAAATAAATAAATAAATAAATAAATAAATAAATAAAGTCTAAATGCAAGAGGAAAGCAGGGGGATGCTGGTCAAGTTACACAAAATCTGAAGTCCTGGGACTCAGTATTGTGACAACTGTAGAGAACACTACAGCATTCCCACAGTGAAGATGCTATAAGGCTAGATTAGATCTAAAATGTTTGCATTACACACCTGTGCACACTCACACACACACCTCCAGAGGAACTGTGTAGCTCCCATGTGAATTGACAGATGTACTAATTCTCTCAATTGTGGTAATGATTTCAGTGTGTAAGTAATTAAATCATCCAGCTGTATACCTCAAATGTATGTAATCAGAATTTTTGATTTGTAATACTCCAGATTTTGCTAATTATGTAAAGCACCAGTCATCATATGATTAGATATCTAATGTGACATCTACAACTTCAGGGAAAGTGAAGAACAAAAGCCCTATCTGCTAAATGCAAGCTGCTTTCTTTCTTAATGAAACATCAAGGATGCTCTGTCTTTTCTTCTCAGAACCGAGTTCTAACTTTTGCTGAATCCACATCATGTTTGGTCTCTGAGAGAAAAAAATGCCATAAAACAACCAGAAGAGGGATGTTCCTTGTCTTGCTTCTACATTGAATCTGAAAATTGATACTCATGGCACAGAGAGAATGCATTTGATGAGATGACTGCGAGCCATCTTTACATTGCCCCTACCGGTAGAAGGAGGCATATCAAGTCTGGACACTGAATAGATCATGGGAGGAGGCATGAACAGTGCAAATGAGTGGGAAGCATTATGTAACTTGCATGCAGTACTAACAGAAAGCATGCTAGCAGAGGAGAATGTTAGAGGACCAGCAAGAGGTAACTCGATGAGGTAGAAAGCAGTATAGTACAAAGCACCATAATGGACAAAGTCTATTGAGATCTAAAAAGTGGATTATTTTTGTGGCTTGGAAGACATTGATATGCAACACCCAATTAAAGTCCTTAGTATGGCAGTATTGGAATCTTACCTCCATCACCATCACCACTGGAAACCACACTGGTAATAAACATAAGTAAATAGGAACTCATCTGTATTCATTCAAAGTGACATTCATATCAAAGTAGATCATTTCACACCAGGGACAGGGGCAAACTCTAGCCACAGATTGTGTGCCAAAAGAGTGGTTTTTGAAGAATCCCCCAAGATCTCTTTCCTTAGCAAGGGTAAAGTGTTCCGACGCAGGATTATGGCACATGTTTCCATTCCGGCAGATGGCAGGAAGGTTTGCCTGCAATGTGGAACTTGTTAGGAAGGAAGGCCGTGCTGATAGAGATCAAGGAGGCAGCTTAAATTTACTTAGTGGTGAGATGGTTTGTAATCCATTCATACTTGTGAGCATAATGCCTTTATAATTACACCAAAGTCTATTGAGAGTCTCCAGAATCAGCTCACGGGAGGGGCTGTTCATCCGGCTTCCCTTGAATGCTCCAGATAGGCTAGCCAGTTCTCTCTCATGCCATGGAATGGTGTTTTACATAAATAGCATCTTGTGTCATTTTGCTCAGAAAATGTCAGCTTGTCTCTCAAGACAAACAAGTCAAGGATCATAGAAGGACTATTTTTGGGAAATGATGTAAGACTTCACAATATCACAATTATAGAGTCACAATATGATGATCAGTGTCCACTACAGTGTGACCACAGTCACTAGTGCTACAGGACAGGACACACACACACACACACACACACACATACACACACACTGTGCTTTGCTGTATGTGTGTCAAATAGCTTCCAACAAGCAGTGTTTTCGATAAGAAAAAATGTATTTTGCTTTCACATAAAGTTTATTATGCAACATTTCCCAGAGTGGCTTTTTGTGTGTTAGCTCAGCATTCTGGGATATTTGATCTTACAACACTTCTGTGTCAGCACACACACCTTGTAAACTCCCAGGCAGGACAGCACTACTGCATGGTCCTTCTGTGATAACTGAGCATTTGATTGGTCAGAAAAAATCTTAAGGCCCTATCCATGGCAAACTGCCCTGGGTGTTTACTCCCATATACGAATAAGGGCGCTCTGGGAGAAATGTCTATTTGAACATGACTTGCTTTAAGTTTGCAAAGCAGCTTCGTACAGCAGGGGTTAGGATGCTCAATTTAAAGACGAGGGCAGCATAGAGTAAGTACTGGGACCCTGGTTTGGTGTCAACTTCAGATACTCCAGAAATAATCTTTGGCAAGTCAGAATTCCTAAACTTGCTATAGTTTTTGTTAACTTGTGATGAGAGTATATACATTACAGAGGTAGTTTAAGGCTTAAATGCAGTAATGCTCCCAAAACATTAGGTTCTACTATTAGCAAAAAGAGGGTGATCAGGGCATCTAACAGAGAGACCTTAGTGGACTCCGAAGGCAGGCAGCATCAAGGCCAACCTGGAGACCCACAGGGTCCTAGCTCCAAGGCCGCTCTCCGCCTACCTGCGCTATCTTAGACCCTCTCACGCTGACATCAGTGGCCCACTTTGAGGCCGCTCCTCTCTCTTCCTTTCCCTCTGCCACCTCCTGATTACGCTCCCAAATGTTTGGACTTAACCACAATTACTTAAGTACTTGGTATGTAGAGTGAGTGACACCACGTGTGTGTGTCAGGAGACTCGGGCTCCAGTCATAATGTTATTATTCAATACTCGTGGGATCTTAGGAAATTACCGAAATTCTGAGGCATAAAATATGAGAGAGCAGGAGCTTGTGTATCATAAAAATACAGCAGGAGATCTTCCTGTTCTGACTTTACAGAGCTATAGGAATCAATTAAATTGAAAGACTTGAAAACAGTTTGAATCCAAAGGGCTGCACAACCAGATGCTGGTTGGACAAAAAGAGTTTTGTTGAGATAAGAAACTGATAAAGCACAAGAGTTAGACCAGCGAGTCTGACATTGCTGCAAAAACCAGGACTAGGGCCAATGACTGGTCAGAGGTCTGTTACACACCTTCTTGTCCTGTTTGCCCCCAGTCTGATTTGTGCCCATCTCTAGCAAGATACTCAGACTGCCTCATTTTGAAAACAGGTGAAATGTTTATCAAGAATATTAGAACTGCTTCTTACTAGGAAAAGATTTTTAGCATACAAAAGCATGATGACAATGAGATGGACCTAATCATAAATAAAACTAGAAATCTCACTTAGTCTAATTGATCTCCTTCTAGGACTCTTCCCAAAAGAGTTAAATGTCATATTGCAGTGATTCATGCACATTCATGTATATAGCAGCCCAATTTATATTAACTACATCTTGGAACTAGCTAGGTGATCAATAGATGAATGGGAGAAAGAAAACTTGGTGTTTACACACAATGCAGTAGTACTTCTCTGCCATAAAAAAGGATCAAGTTTCTGTTTACAGGAATGGCTATACCTTGAGACAATAATATTTAGTCAGATAAACCAGACACACAAGCTTTAACATGACGTGATTTCTCTTCTGTGAGAAATACAAAGTATAAATAAGCAGCAGGATAAAGAAACGACAGAGATTAGGAAGCAGGGGGATGGGCCTTTCTCAGAGGGGAGGAAATCATGGAGGGGGCATCAGGGAAACAAAGGAAGAGAGTCACATGGTGCTGCATGCCCTCCTCATGAGGAATGTCACTATTTCATGCTGCCACTAGGCACCAACAGGAAAACAGCAGCAACAACAAAACCCTCTACTCTTCAAACTCTGCTATTAGGAAAAAATTATTAAGAAAAGAAGCAAACTGAAAATTAGGAGAAAATATTCTCACAATAGACCCTTGACAAACAAATATTGTATCTTACTACCTATATAGACACAATAGAAAAATGGCTTTTTAATGGTTTTAAAATAGTTTTTATTTCAACTGACTATGAGCAATTGCTCATGTT
>PVKN010018860.1:0-16614 GCA_004027915.1 Capromys pilorides | reverse complement strand
CAGTGATGCTAGGTCCCCTTCTATGGGTGCCTTGTGTGCTGGGCCACGAGAGAGTCCAGGCCTGGCTGGACACCGTCCCCCTTCCCACAGTCCCCAGCAGTGGCACCAACGGCGTCAGCATGCCAGCAGATTGCACAGGGGCCACAACATCATCTTCACCAGAAAACCCTGCACAGCGAAGTCCTGAGACTGCTGACGAGGCGCTCACACTTGAGGTTGGTGGATCCGGGGGCAGGAGCTGGAGGGCAGCGCTTGGGGTCATGAGTCACGGCTGTCACCTGTGCTGAGCAGCTGCGCAGGAAACTATTTGAAAGCTTTCTAGATTTGCTTGGTGGTCTCAGTGAACAACTGTATCCAGTGATCGTACTCTGTTTTACCTAGGCAGGGTCCACAGAATTATGTGGAGGCCGAACATAGCAGATAGCAACATGGGAACAGCTCTAGTAAGGGCTCTGGCTGTGTCTTCTTATGGCTGGGGATGTGGGAAGGTGCATTTTTGTGGCAGGGCAAGAACCTAGAGGCTCAGGAGGGGGCAGTCTTGACCTTTCTAACAACTTACTTCAAAGAACCCTGGTCCTGTGAGAACGTCACTCCTTCCTTGGTTGTTTCCTCATGACCTGACCATTTTCATCAGATCCCCTACAAAGTCCCAACTACGTTCACATCCCATACTTGGCCAGGGCTTCCTTCTCCTGGGGACAAAACACATCTAGGTCACCAGCTCTCTGGAATGTTGGTCAGAAAGGACAGTGTCAGGGAAACCCTTGCCTGCGTCTGCCCGCACAGGCCTACTCTTGCTTCTGGCCACCTTGAGCCCTGAGTCCTGGGAGCAGCCATTGTGGGGCATGCCTTACAGCATTTTGGGTGAAAAATCTCCCACCTGCCCCAATGAAGTGATGCCCTTAAAAATCACATGTCCCTGACCTCATTGGCACATTTGCCTAGGGAGCAAACAGGCCCCAGTGCAGCTCAGAATAGCTCCTTTAAGAAGAAAAAGTTTCCCGGGGTCCTGGGGTTATCTGGGCCAAGGGCATTGTGTTTCACTGCAACCTAGAGCAAGAAAGGCTTGAAGAAGAGCCAGCATTCAGGGTTGGCCCGGGGCTTAGAGGGCAGAGTTGTGGCAGGGCCAGGGGGTTGTCCCTCAAGGACTGTGTTTATTTTCCATTCATCTGTTTCTGAGGTCAAGACACCACCCTGGAGATGTTGAGGCTCCATCAGGAGAATGGCTGTCTATAGTTAGGTTGTAAACATCCTAAGCACTGTGCATGCCCACCCTGCCGACCTCTCCGCTCAGGTAGACATGTGGAAGTGGAGTCACTTGCTATGTAGAAGCTCACTGTTTCTCGGGTACTGAGAGCTGAGGACGGAGGGCAGAGAGGTGTTGTTGCATGTGAGCTGCAGGGAACCAAGCCGATTCTCTCTTCCAAGAGTCCCGTGATAACCACACAGGTCACCCAGTCCTGATACTCGTCTACATCACTCCTCCATGGGTTCCAGGCCTCCCTGGCATGCAGACAGCCTGCACCTTCACATAATGGAGCTGGAAAGTTGTATCTCTTGGTTTCCCTGCCATCGATCAGGACTGGTGTCCCTGGTGAATGAAGTTGATCCTCCTCCTGTGGCATCTCCTGACTCCTGATCTGTCACCTCTGTGTTCCCATGTCTGGCTCTAGAGCCACACTCCATGAGGGTGTCAACACCCCAGGACACAAGGCAGGACTTTTACATCCTCTGCCACCTCAGGAATGTGACACACACAGCACATGGGGGAACCATGAGCTAAGGGACCACAGAATCACTCCCAACAAGAAAAAGGTGACATACAGAACTCCCAACAAGAAAAGGAACTCAGGACGTGGGTTTGACACCCAGGACCCTAGTAGCAAAAGTGAACCGGGAGACTTCCTGGCCATCGCAGACTCAGCAGTGGCCTGGGATTTGCATATTAGTGCAATCTGAGCCTTTGGAAGGCACCCAGCAGGTTTTTGCTGTGCTGCCTGCCTGCCTGCCTCTTAGGTGACTCTGCAGGCTCTGCCTCTCCTCACCACACACGAGTGGGGGAGCATATGGAGAAAAGCTGAGGGCAGGCAATTCTCAGGCAGGCTCGGGGATCTGCGGCCAACCAAGGCCTCATGGTGTGCTTAATTTTAAAAGACCTCATTTTCATGGATGCAAGGCTGCAACATAAAGTTGACAGTAGCAGGATTTATGGAAGTGCAGTAGAAAGAGTTACATCCTTGCCAGTGGCCAGAAGGTAAATTACTGTTGTGATGGCAGATCCTGGGCCAGCAGTGAAGCTGCCACCCTCCTTGCCAGCTAGGACCCCCAGGGAGGGGCTTCAGGCACCTCAGGCAAGCCATCCCCTCAGCCCCGCCGAGAGGTCACAGGGACACCACTGTGCAGATCCGTGGAGCAGCAGTTCCAAAGCTTTTCTGTCTCACAGCAGCTTTTATTGTGTAGCATGGGAAAACAGTGAATTAGTGGGAGCTCTGTTAAATCCCAGGGTAATGAAACAAGTCCATTCTTAAAACTTTTATTTAGTAAAGTTACACCTGAAAGTTGAATATACTTAAATAATATGGAAATCTGAAATGAAGAATGCCAGCCACCCTCCAGTGAAGAAAGAGTTCCCCAGGTGGCTTCTGTAGTGATTTTATTCATTGTGTGTTGGACATTTTTATTTATTTATTTGTTTATTTTTGTGGGCATTTTTAAATGCGTGCACGTACACAGGATTGTGTTCGCTACACATCCATCTCATCCTCCCCTTGTGCTGGAGACAGATTACCTGTGCTTCCCACTTGCTGCACCAATGCTCCGCTGCTGAGCCATAGCCACAGCCCCTGGATTTTTTTTTTTTTTTTCCAGAACCAGAGATCGAACTCAGGACCTTGCACTTGCCACTTGTGCCCCTGCGCTATCTCCCCAACCCTTCATGGTGGTTTGTTTTGTTTGAGACCAGGTCTTGCTGTGTAGTTTAGGCTGGCCTTTAACTCACAATGAACCTCCTGCCTCAGCCTCCCAAGTACTGGAATTATAAGCATGCATCATTGTGCTTGGCTGAACTCTTTGGTTTTGTTTTGTTTTTTGTTGTTGGAGGTTCTGGGGGCAGATGTTTTTGTTTTATGACCATAGGGATGGAGACCAGAGTCTTACCATGGAGCTGTATCTCCAACCTTTTTTATTTTTTGGGACAGTCTCGCTAAATCTTCCCTTGGACTACTGGAATTACTGGCATGTACCACTGCACCTGGCTCTTGGGATTGCTTTTCCTTTTCTTTTTTATACAGTGCTTGGATATGTTTGATTTTTAAGACAGGGCCTTTCTGTGTAGTCCAGGATATCCTTGAACTCACTATATATAGGTACAGCCCAGGGTGGCCTCAAACGAGTGCACAAATCCTCCTGGCTCAGTTTCTTGAGTGCAGGGATTATAGGCAGGCTCCACACATGGCTTCCTGAGCTCTCTTTCAGCCAGAATGGAATCAAGCTTCTCTAAGCCAAAACTTTTCCTATAATTGCTGTATTGCGGATATCATTTCAGGTCAGAGTTACCTGTTTTTCTCAGTAGCAGCTGCATCATCATCATGCCTTTCCCCCATGACTCCCCCATCCCCATTACTAGAGTGTCACACTGAGCTGTCTCCTCAAAATGTAATTTTTATTTTGAGACAGTGGCTAAGTTCCCTAGGCGAGCCTCAAACTTGAGACACTCCTGCCGCAGCCTCTAGGTGCTGGGTTACAGGCGAGCACCTCCGCACCTGGCCTGCATGTCTTGTCTCCCGTGGTGCCTACTCTCTGCATGGTGTGCAGGCTGCTGCAGCTGTGAATCCCTTGCTCCTGCTGCTCTGCAGGCAGCTCGGACAGGGTGTTTGAGGGCAAGGTCTTGGCAGCATTTGGGGCCTTCTGGGTGTGATGTTCCCTTACTGCACTGTGTCCACTTGGACAGAAAGGCTGCCACTCTTCAAGGGACTTTGAATGCCGGACTCCAGACTGACTGTGGCTTAAAGTCCATAGCCATATGCAAGCCCTGACACCATCCTGGCAAGCTCTGCTTGGTGCTGCACGGTGCAGCAGCCTGTGTCGCCACCTAGGCTGTCCCATCTTGCCATCCACTCACTGATGTGGGGAAGAGGCTGGCAGCCTGTGACTGAGACTCTATGCTCCGTGCATGAGCTACCCTCCCCCACAAATGCTGTACAGGGCACCAACAGCTCATCCTGTGGCTCCTGCCTGGCAACGCAAGGAGCCATGTGGAGGAAGTGACATGAGTCACTGATCTTATTGATCTAGGCTCACAACTGCCATTCGTGGTTACTGTGCTGTCCTTTTTTCCATAGAAGAAAGAGCTCCGGAGAAACGAATGTAGAGATGCTTCAGAGGAGGAGAGCTATGAGAGAACAGAGGAGGGCGCACGGCAGGCATTTGTGTTCGGGCAGAACTTGAGAGACAGGGTGAAGGTATGTGCTTTCAGACCATGGCAGGACCTCCTGGGAGCAGTGGCACATGCTAGGGGCTACATGCTTCCCAGCCTCTGGTCCTAGGGACTGGCACTTGCCCTGACTAGCACCAGGCTTCCCCCAGAGCTGCCCATTTAGTGTGGCTCTTAGTGTACTTTTCTTTGCGCAAAGAGGCAGCTGAGCATGCATGTCTAGTCATGCTAGAGGCCAGTCAGAAAAGGATAGCATATTGGGGCCCCATGTGCTAGAACTGAGGAGGCCAGAGTGGGCAGCTCACCTGTCAGGAAGCCTCTTCAGGGTTCTGAGATGCAGCATCTGTGGTCTGTGTCTGGGACACAGGTGGCTGTCACAACTAGGGAAGCTTCTGGCAGGACCCAGGATGCCCAGCCCTGGTATGCACAGTCACCAGGGGAGTCTGAGAAAGCAGCCAGAACTGCCTTACTGCATAGGAGATGCTGGTGGAAACTGCTATCTCTGTGCTGTCACTAGCCAAGAGTGCCAGCCCCTGAGAGACGTGGAGAACAGGTGTTGGGCTTGCTATGCTTCTCCCCAGAGCACTGAGTCCCCAGGGGCCACTCCTTCAACACTCAGGACCCAGGCCCTGCTTGGTTCATCCCTTGGGCTTGAGGTTCCTATCTTACAGAAGTCAGGTGGGGGTGTGGGGTGGGGGTGTTTGGTGTCTCACTGTGAACCCAGCTGCTCCTGTGAGGAGGGCCTCTGCACATCCTCCGCCATGTTGGTAGCTCGGGGATAGCGCCTGCCTCAGGGTTCCATGGCTTGGTACCTCAGTGGCCATCATCATGTGTATGATATAGCCCTGGGGCCAGATTTATGAGCATCTCTCTTCCTGACGTGCCCTTGAGAGGCCTCCTAGAGTACGTAACAGGGTAGAAGAGGCCCTCTAATGCCTGCTCATGGGGTTTTGTATGCTGAGTGTGGAAAGCGCCATGTGGCAGCGTAGGCTACAGCCCCTGCGCCAGTGCCCACAGTGCGGCCTTGTGCAGGCCAGCCCACAACAGCAAAGTCCCCACTGTTCTTTTCCAGCTAATGAGCGAAAACACTGACACTGCTGATGTGGAGAACACAGGACACCTCAGCTCCGAAGCGCCAACCGCCACCAACTATTTCCTCCAGTACATTAGTTCCAGGTGTGTTGTAGGGCCTGGGCTGCCCTCCTCCCTGACTCAGGCTGGGACCTACCTAGGCCCTTCCCACCCACCCCCAGCCAACTTTGTCCTAGGCTTTAATGGACCTGAGGTAGGAGCTGAGTTTAAAGACTGTGAAGCTCAGTCTCAGAGGACCTATGTCTTCGACCTTAGCCCTGGGCAGAACTAATGGACAGTGCCAGCTGGTGCCCACTGACCTGGGCTTGGGTGCCTGGGGCCCACCAAGAAGGAAGATATTCCTGGATGGGCAGTAGATGCTTCTCAGGCTGGCAGAGCTGGGCACGGCAGCCTCCTGTGCACTTCTGCTTGGGCAGCATGCGTGGCCCAGAGCTTCGGGCAGAGGGAGCCCGACTGCTCGCTGCTGACTCCTGCCTGCTGCCTGCTCTGCCCTTGGCACATCCACCTGTGGGCCCTGTGCTCACTGCACATCTCCTCTTTAGTGCAGAGAACTCAGCCAACAATGCCGATGCCTCCAGCAACAAGTTCGTGTTTGGCCAGAACATGAGCGAGCGTGTGTTGGTGAGTGGCCCTGTTGGCACTGTCCTTGATCAGGGCACATGTTGTGTGCCTGCTACATTGTTGCCTGTGAAATCAGGACTTCACTGAGTAGGAGTCAGAGGGGGAGAAAGGCCCGCTGGCTTTGGTGGCCTGGGTACCTCCTGGCTATGACCCCTCCTATGAGGTAGGCAGGGGTGATGATAGTTGCCAGATCATCAGGCTCTGCCCAGCAGGGACAGGACCTCCATGCTCCCTGCCAGTAAAGCTCTGTCACTTTGTGGGGTGACCGAATCAATGCCACACACAGAACTACAGCCACCTCACTCTGACGGTACCATAGCCAAGGATCTGGATGCACAGAGAGCTTGGCCTGCAGGAAGGGCCCTGGTTGGGGCTCTGGGAGGCTCTGCCCCCTCCCACACTGGGCCCTCCTCACCAGACGGAGCACACACGCCAAAACCTGCCCTGTGGCCAGGCAGTTCCTGCCTCCTGTTCCCTCCACCTTTGCCCCATTCTGTAGTGATTCTCAGGTCTCCTGCACCTCCCCTCGAGAGGTGTTGGGAGACCAAAGCACAGGTGGATGGGCGGTGTGCAGGCTTGACGACTCCACTGGGATGTGTCCATTGTGGTGCTGAGAGGCAGCAGCACCAGGACTGCTCCAACTCGGGGCTTTTGTCCCGTGGTCCTTACCACCTGTGCCACACTAATGCTCCTTCTCTCCCTGTGCCTTTGTTCCCCCCACAGAGCCCCCCAAAATTGAATGAGTTCAGCTCAGATGCCAGCAGGGAAAACACGGCTGTGGAGTCAGGATCCGAGTCCTCCTCCCAGGAGGCCACCCCTGAGAAAGGTACATTATGGTCAGTGTGCCTCACTGTGGTCAGCTGGGTGACAAGTGATGAAGGGACCTGTATCCATCTGTGCCTTGCCCAGGAAGGGTGGCACTGACCCATGAAGCAATGGCCATATGGGACTTGGGAATATGCTGGGGGCAGCAGCAGCCCCCCCCCCCCAACTCTCCTGCCCCACTGGACCGAGTCCTGGGCTGTACCACACTGACTGGTCCCCAGCGTCTCCTCCAGGTCCCATTGGCTTTCTGGGGACAGCAGGTCCCCCAGAGAAGTGTGCCCTCGCCAAGTAAATAGTCAATCTCGTTTAGCCAATAACATTTCAGAGTCCTTGGCCGAGTCAGCAGCCGCCTACACCAAGGCCACAGCGCGCAAGTGCCTGCTGGAGAAGGTGGAGGTCATCACTGGCGAGGAGGCGGAGAGCAATGTGCTGCAGGTGAGGGCCCTGCTGCTGCGGTGACGGTGTGTCGTAGGCGGGGCCCACAGACCCCCTCCTCCTGTCACCCAGAGTGAACTCCTGCATCACTGTGGCACGAGTATCCCACACGTCCATGGTGAGGGGAAGCCCACACGGAGCCAGCACCCACCCTCTCCTCCCAAGACCCTGCTCTCCCTCATTTCCACACCGATTGGATGCCTGGGACGCCTGTGAGCACTGCTTTTTCCCAATCTGGCTTTTTTTTGTTTTGATTTTCAGGCACTTTGTTATTGTTATGTTGCTTTGATTTTTGAGACAGGGTCTTGCTATGCATTTCAGGCTGGCCTTTAGTTCACTGTGTAGGTCAGGTTGGCTTTGAACTCACAGTGACCTTCCCGGCCCCTTGATGGCTGGGGTTACAGGCGTGCACCACCACACCCAGCGTATTTTTTTCAATAAGGTCTCAATACATAGCCCAACTAGCTTTGAGTTTCCAGTCCTCCTGCCTCAGCCTCCCAAGTGCCAGGATTGCAGGTGTGCACCAACACACTCAGCTTGTTGGCTAGCTTTCTCTGTGTAGGTGTTGAGTGACACTGACATAGGAGAAATTACACCTTTTTCCAGGGTCTCACACAGTGGTCAGTTGAGTGTCTTTTGTTGCATATTTAGTAACTTGTGTGAAGGATGTGCACATGCTGTGTGGTTGGCTCTGAAGCGAATGATTCTGGAGATGTAGTGTATTTATAGGCTCACAAAACCTTCACCACAGTCTAATAGAGGATGTGTTGTTCGTTAAAAAGAAGCCCTGTCCCCATGAGCAGTCATCTGTCCCCTGCCCTACACTCCTCTGAGTCCACTTCCTCTCTCTAGAGTCACCTGTCCTGAGCAATTCTTGTCTGTGGAGCCCACATTTTGTGTCTGTTTATGTCTGGCTGCTAAGCATGGTACCCTCAAGGTCCCTCTGTGCAGTAGTGAATGTCACAGCCTTGTTCCTGTCTGGCCTGAGTAGTGTCCTAGTGTGGGGACAGACCTCATTCTGTGTCCCTGCATTGGCTGAAGTTTGGCCTACCGTGGCTTTGGGGCCATCTTGAAAGACACTGCTTTGGCTGATGTGCACATGTTTGTGTGGACACACGGTGACTTCCCTTGGGTCAATCCCTGGGCTTTGTGGAAACCCCTTGTTTCACACCTTGAGGCTGCGAAGCTATGTGTGCTGTGCTGACCTTGTGATGCCTCAGCAGCACGAAGCATTTCCCCTTCATGTGCCCTTACCTGTCTCTTTGGTCATAGCCGTTGCCCGTGGGCATAAGGTGGCATCTCGTTGGAGTTTGATCTGTTTCTGAATTGACTCTTTGTAGTGCTGCTTTTAAAATACATTGGCCATGCCAGGTATCACAGTGATGCATGCCTGCAATCCCAGCTCTCGGGCGGCCGAGGCAGGAGGATCACCGCAAGTTTGAGGCCAGCCTGCACTACATATCAAGACCCTGTCTCAAAAAAACCAAAAGAAATAAAAAAAATACACTGGCCAATCAGGCCAGGGATGTAGCTCAGCAGTGCAGTGCTGCCAGGCAGGTATGAGGCTTTGCGTTTAATTCATGGTACCAAAAAATACACTGGCTCATGGCTTACCAGGGCCCTGGGCTATAGTTTGCCAGCCCTGGGAGCCCAGGAGGGTAGGTGGAGCTGTGGGGTGTGGTCCTCAGCAGTGGCTCACCGGATGCATGCGTTCTAGATCCAGTGTAAGCTGTTTGTCTTCGACAAGACCTCACAGTCATGGGTAGAGCGAGGCCGGGGACTACTCAGACTCAATGACATGGCATCAACTGAGGATGGGACGCTGCAGTCCCGGCTAGGTGAGCTGTCCAGCGCAGGGCCCCAGGGCTGGCTGGGTTGTGCAGAGAACAGGAGGAAGGTATGGTGTGAACGAGAGCCCTGGCCTGGCCAGAGCACCAGCGCCACTCCCCGTCGGCCACAGCCAGGCCTGCATCCGCCCCCAGTGTGGAAGGCCTCAGTGTTGTAGTTCTCATCCTGTAACTGCAGTGGGGGCGGCAGTTTCATGGGAAAAAGGCAAGAAGGTGGTGTGCCTCAACTGAGGTCCCCACGAGGCGAGAAGCTGCTGCAGTGGTGGCCCTGTTGCCCTCCCGCCCACACCTCCTGTCCCAGGTCCTTTTCTGAGAAAGTGGCACTCTGCTACTGGTACTGCAGAGCATCTCCCAGTGCTTAGGTTTTCCTTTAAAACAGCAATTATCAGCCAGGAACGGTGGTGCACACCTGTAATCCAAGCACTTAGGAGGCTGAAGCAGGAAGATCACTGCAAGTTCAAGATCAGCCTGGGCTACAAAGTGAACTCCAGGGCAGTGTGAACTGCACAGAGAGGCTCTGTCTCAAAGACAGGGTAAAAAGACAGAAAAAAGACAATTGTATCTGAAAATTTGTACCTTAATATCTATTGACAGTTAATGTATTTACCTTTTTTTTTCTGGCAGACGTTTAGGTTGTCCCTTATTTTATTTCCTTACTTGCTTATTTATACTACTATGAATAATAAGATTGGGACCACCATATGTATTTGGTACAGGGTCTCACTATGCAGCTCAGCTTGTAGTGATCCTCCTGTTTTCAGCCTCCCAGCACTAGGGTTACAGCAGGGGCTTCTTAAAACCGTCTTTATATGTGAAACTTATTCCAGAAGTACCCGTGATACAAACACGAGTGCTGGGCACACGTGGAGACAACAGCACAGGCGCACACAGGAGCCCACATCCCCCTAGAAACCTTACTTTTCCAAACTTTACCTCAGAAACGTGCCTGGGTCTGTGTAGAGGTCTGCGCTTCCTTTAGCCCTGTGAGCATCATACAGTTTTTCCTTCCTACCCTTAGAAACTGTCTCCTATGAGCCTTTTTTGGCAACCAAGGTGCCCCAGCTGTCACTTGCGTGTACAGTGTGCTGCAGTTGTCCTCCCTACCCTCCCTAGGTGTCACTAGGCTCCCTGTCCCTTCATCCCCCAGCCTCTGAGGCAAGCATTTGGACCAGGGATATGGGCATGGAATGACACAGCCATTGGGCCCCTGAAGGAGTGACAACCTCTAACCCTGTCCAGGCCCCTTCTGGAGGGGACAGCCAGGCCAGCGGGGAAACAGCTCTCAGCCACATCAAGGAGGTGGGCATGGGCAGGCATGTGGGCCCCGGCATGGTGGGCGTCACACCCCAGAGAGGCAAGGCTGTCCCCGGTCCCTTGGGTAGGCCTACTGTGTCTGTCTTAACAGCAACTCTACTCTCCTTTTGTCCCAAGAAAGCCAGGGGGCAGGGGGCAGGGGCCAGGCGCCAGGCGCCAGGCGCTGGCTTGAGCCTGGGGTCAGCAGAGCAGACCTGTATCTGTGTGTCCTCTGTGGGAAGGGCCATGTGTGTGAGTCTGTGTGGTTCCTGCTGCCTCCTGCAGCCCATGCCTGTTCCTGACTAGTGGCCCTTCCCTGGGGACTCTGTCCTGGCATCTGCTTGGTGGGCAGCTAGCCAGGGCTTCAAGGCAGGCAGGCTCCACCTTCTGCTGCCCGAGGCTGTCCACATCAGGGGCCGCATGGCAGACCCAGCTGAGCAGATTTTCCGGTTGCAGTGATGCGGACCCAGGGGAGCCTGCGGCTAATCCTCAACACGAAGCTGTGGGCCCAGATGCAGATCGACAAGGCCAGCGAGAAGAGCATCCGCATCACGGCCATGGATACTGAGGACCAAGGCGTGAAGGTCTTCTTAATCTCGGTGAGCCCAGTGTCCACGCAGCGCTCAGCACTGGACCTGAAGGGAGGCCACGCTCTGTGTGCCACTAGCCACATGGGGCTCCTTGGCACGTGGGGCACACCCAGACTCAAGCTTAGGTGCACTCAGCTCAGAGGGCAGGAGACAGTGACAGTGGGGAGGGTAGGCAGGGTCTGTCACCAGAGCATGTGGGCTGGGCTGTAGGAGGAAGGCAGGCACAAGGTCCTTGGTGCTGTGTCCCCTAAGACCGCTTGCGGGCTGGAGCAGTTGCAGGAGGGAATCTCCAAAGAAAGCTTGGAGCCCTGGCCTGCAGCTGAGTCCAGTTGCCCTTCAGGTAGGACCAGATCAGATGGGAAGGGGCCCCTCCCTGTTGATCCACACCACAGGACTCCTCAGAGGTCCCTACCCTTCGAGGAGTCTCCTCCTCTTGGCTTGCTTTCTCCAAGTCAGAGAAGCAGGCTTTGACTGTGGTTGGTGATGCGTTCAGGGAAGACAGCCCTGTGTGTGGTCCCCTGTATCCCAAGTCATATGGAGGAGTGACAGTCGTTTCACCTGACACCGGCCTCTGCATCCCTCAAGCTGGCCCCACCTGCCCCAGTCCCCTAGATCTGCCCATCCTCCTAGGGGTGCTGGTGTCCCCTCCAGGGAGGTGAGCAGGCTGGCTGCAGTGGCAGGCAGAGTGTTTGCTGCTCTGCTGGCTCTCACAGCCCCTGTGCCCCCAGGCCAGCTCCAAGGACACTGGCCAGCTGTATGCAGCCCTACACCACCGAATCCTGGCCCTGCGCAGCCGCGTGGAGCAAGAACAAGAGGCCCAGGCCCCTGCGCCCGAGCCTGGAGCCCCATCCAACGAGGAGGACAGTGACGATGACCTGCTGGCCCCCTCAGGAGCCCCTGGAGCCAGTGAGTAGCAGTCGCTGTCCAAGGGCCCCAGGACAGCTGCGCACAGCACAATAGTGACCAGAACGTGTCCATTTCTCCCCACAGGTGCGGGTGAGGAGGGGGACAAGCAGGTGCCCGGGAGCACATAGCGGGCGGAGGTGCCACTGCGCAGAGGCTGCTGCTTTGGCTTTGGAGTCTGTGGCCACCTACCCTCCCCGCAGGCAGCGTCAGCTGGGGTGGAACCACAGCCCGGATCCCCACGCCCATTCTGAAGCAGACTTGGGAGCTGCCTGGATGTGGCTTGGAACATGAGACCTCATCATATTGATGAGCAAAACGAACGCTCCTCCCATCCCCCAACTGAAATGGCACATTAAGACTTGTCACGGCTTCTTACTGGGACTGGAGACCTCCTTTCTTCACCTGCGTGTCGAGCCTCTGGGCCTCCCTGTTGCGTGCCCTCCCTCTCATGGGTCCCTACTGTACTCCGGGACCCCCTCGAGCGTCAATACTGGGCCCTGGACACTGTTTACTACTCTCTTTGTTCCTATTTCCCATCTTCTGATTTGGGGTTTATATTTTATAGATTTTTTTTTTAATGTCCAAAGGCTTTGGTTTTGGTTTCTTGGATTGTGAGGAGCAGGCACAGCCCTGGGCCACACTCTGCCCACCCAGTTCCACCGGGCTGAGTGGTGGGTGCTGAGGGCTTGGGCTTTCTTAGGCTTGGCTCCCAAAGAAGATCACAGGACTTGGGAGGGTACCCAGGGGCCCTGCCATCTCTGAGTCATGTGATCCACCTGCTTCCTGCGTGTGTTGCCCACCACTGAGCCAGTTCTGACATTTGACACCCCCAAACTGCTATGGGCCTGCAGCTGCTATGAGAAGCAGAAAGACCTGCCCAGAGTGACAGGGCCTTGCCCCAGACAGCAGGACAATGGGCTTTCCCAGCATGCCGTGCATGGGAGTGAGTGCCAGCATCAGGCCCAGGACCAGCGGAGAAGCCGAAGAGGAGTCCTTCCTGAGCAGGCCTCCTTGGGATGGCACCAGAAATGGCCCCGCCCCACCCTCTGGGGGCTAAGAAGGGGCCTTGTCTCCCAGCTGTTCTCCCCATACCCAGGGCCTGGATGGCTCCAGCAGCGACACTGGCACTGCCCAGCCCCCAGCACACCTGAGCCTGGGAAGACACCAGAGGCCACCCAGGAGATCCGGCCACACTTCTCTGCTTTCAGCCTTAGCCAACTAGTGACAAGTAAAACCAGACAATGCCCACGTGTTTTGGAACATTTATGTAAGATTGTCATATGAAATGTATTTGGGAACTACATTAAAACTTTTAACTAAAACCCTGGCCTCCTGCATGCCCCAGGGTCCTCAGGAAACCCAAGCCGGTCCAAGGCCGTTACACCTCCCCAGCTAGGGCACACCCCATGAGCACTGCAGCTGACCAGGTGTCCCAGTGGACCTCCCAAGCCCAGCCTCTGCTCAGACATGCCCACCCACCTGACTTCCTGAAGACAGTGGTGGCTGGGAAGAGAGGGCAGTTCACTGTCCCTGGGTCCCCAAGCCAGTCTCACATTTGCAGGTGGCCCAGCAGGTGACCTGGTCCACCTGCTTCTTTAGCCCTGCTGCCAAGCTCCCACACACTCCATGTCCTCTTCGGGCTTTGCCTGGGGCCACCCAGCCAGGTGAGTGGGCTGGGGGGCTCCTGGGCCTGCTGCTCAGAGTTGCCAGGCTCTGGTCACCATGGCCACGAACTCTTCGTCTGTGTCCACGGAGGCACTGAGCCCACAGTAGTAGTCCTGGAATTCCGCCAGGGTGACCTATGGGCACATGGGCTGTGAAAGGAACTAGGCACCAGCTACCTCTGGAAGAAGGTCACCGCACAGCCACTCACCTGCCCATCCTTGTCACGGGCGTCAAAGTTGTCCAGGAAACGGCGCAGCACCTCCTCCTCCGTCCACTCCCCGCTGCGTACCTTGGGGTGGCTACGGCCACTATACACTCCACGGAGGTCATCCACAGTCACCACACCATCTCCACTGCGGTCCAGCTTGGCAAAAGCAGCTGCAATAATGGCCTGCCGGGCCTGAGACATGGGTGGCTGTGGACAGAAGCAGGGAACTCACCTCAGGCACCGCAGGTGCCTCTCAGGGACAGGTTCTACCTCACTGGTGTCCCCAGACACCCCAGTGGTACCGTACCCGCAGTGCCCGCAAAAACTCCTCCAGGTCCAGCGTCCCACTGCCATCACGGTCCCAGAGCCTGCACACAACCTGTGCCTCCACTGGCTCCAACGCCAGCCCCAGCTCAGCCAGGCCGCGTTGCAGCTCCGCTGCATCCAGGGAGCTGCTCCTGTCCTGGTCCAGACGGCGGAAGAACCTGTGGCAGGTGGGCAGACACGCACACAGTTAGACTGGGTTTGCAGACACGAGTCCCCAAGGTGCAAGAAGGACCCCTCACCTGGCCAGGCCCTGAATGCCTGAAGGTCCCCGGGCCAGACACTGTGCCCGCAGCTTCTCCATGGTGGCCTCCACAGTGGCCATGCTGGGCCAGCTCTGTGTAGCTGGAGAGAGGGTTGTAGGGAGGTCCCCCTTGGCCAGCCAGGCACAGCGTGTGTGTCGCCCAACCTCACAGTAGCCCTGCCAGCTCACCTGGCCTAAGCCTGTTACCTGCCAGCTCTGCCCCACGTAAGCTTTGCCTTCTGTTGTCAAGATGGTTGCCTAGGGAGGTGGCTCTGGAGACTCGGAGGGGCCCAGTTTAACTTTCCCTGTGGGCTGGAGCCAGGTCCAGCTGGCCCTGTAGCCAAGGAGAGGAAGGCGGTTACTGCGCACAGGGACAGCCACATCCTGGAGACAGTGAGGCCTGTGCCACAGCTGCTGTGTGACCCAGGACAGCTGCCTTTCCCTCCCTGTGCTTGATGGGGCAGCTCAGAGGAGCTCCAGTCAGCCGATCCTATTGCCCCCCAAGCCCACATGCAGTGGGAAGAAAATTGTCAGATTCCATGAATGCCACGCCAGGACCAGTCAGTTTCAAGACAGTAACATTCACGGAGACAAAAGTTGTTTGTGGTAGATTTAGGAGCCAGTTACAGTATTCTCGTCATTACAGATCTTTGGTTGATTGCTTTCTAGCTCTCAAACACCACTTGCTGCCAGGCTCAGTGAAGAAACAGCCCTGAACCCTGATATAGCAGGGAGACACCAAGGTCTGCGTCACAGAAGGCCTTAGGTGGAAAGGTGGGACACACATGGTCCCCAGGACAATGTGCGCAAAGCCTGTCAGGGAGAAGCCAGGGACGCAGCCTCTCAAAATGTGCGGACTTCTGACCCATTCACTGCAAAGATCGATCCAGAGATTATGAGTGAGCAGGCGCCATCCGATGGAGCACGAGAAACACGTGACGTGGCACTGCACGCATTACAGTGGCGCACAGTAACCTAAAGTTCTTGGAGGAGGCAGAGAAATCCTTCATCATTTGATTTTGGTTTCTTTGAGGTGCGGGGAGGGAACAGAGGGCCTCCGGGAGGCAGGCAAGGTAAGCACTCGTGGCAGAGGCAAGTGGCAAGGGGCATCCCCAGCCCTGCTGTGCTTCTGGAAGTCTTTTTCTATGGAAAAATGTAAAGTATGGCTCGCAGTAGAGCACTTGCCTATGATGTGTGAAGTCCAATTAGATTCCCAGCACCACCAAGATAAAAAGAGTGAATAATATGAAAAAGTCACCACTTGAAGTTGTTTCATTTGCAGTACTGGGGATGAAACCCCGGAGACCTTCACACCAAGCTGCATCCCCAGCCCTTTTGTGTAGTTTTTGACACAGGGTCTCAGGAAGTTTCTGAGGCTGGACTTAGGCTAGTAATCTTCCTGTCTCAGCCTCCAGTGCTGGCATTACAGCTGCACGCCTCCTGGCCAGATCTGGCTCTTAAAACTGAGGTGCCACGCTAGGTGTGTAGTTCAGTGGTGAGTGCCCACCATGTGCAAAGTACTGCATGCCACACTGTGTGTAAAGAATAAATCAAAAGCCCAGCGGGGCGTAGCACTTCCCACCTGTAAGCTCGGCACTCAGGAGGTGGAGAGCCCCAGTTCAGTGCCAGCTGTGCTACAAAGGCAGACTGTCTCAAAAAAAAAAAAAAAAAAAAAAAAAAAAAAAAAAAAATGCCAGCCAGCTAGCTCAGCAGACTAAAGCACCTGCTTAGGCAGAGTGCAGTGGCTGGGGATCAGTCCCCAGGGTGCCCTGCTGGCCCCACCCCTGGGGCACACGGGGACAGCGACTAAGACTGGGCATGGTGGCAGGTGCCTGTAATCCCAGTGCTTGGGAGGCTGAAAACAGGAAGATCAGTATAAGTTGGGTCTATGCAGTGAGACCCTGTACTAAATGCATAAAAAAAAATTTTTTTTCAACAATTACCCCATAGGGGGGCCGGCGAGATGGTTCAGTGGTCTAAAGCGCCTGCTTGGGAGGGCTCAGGCAACTGCGGGGACTGCAGTTCGATCCCCGGCACCACATGCTGTGCCAGCGCCACCACCAGGGCAGGCTGAGCCAGCCACAAAATGAATAAATAAAAAGAAACAAACAAACACAACAAGCAAACAAACA
>PVKN010018859.1:0-16641 GCA_004027915.1 Capromys pilorides | reverse complement strand
CTTATGTCCCATCTTGCATAACTCTATCTGTTAACCTGAGCAACAGATTTGATGATTAAAAATAGATAATATATCAATCACTGTTAATCAGCTATTCTTATTTTGAAAATCTGTAGCGTATGTATTGTTATATGCTACTCTATTTCTGTCTTTGCTTTTGTTTTTCTTGCTCTTCTTTTACTCTTTGAAATGATAAGAAAATTATAATAAATAAAAGACGTCACCAACATAGTGAAAAGATAACCCACAAATTGAGAAAAATTCTGAATCAACAATCACTCAGCCAAGGGCCGGCCAAATAGCTCAGTGGATTAAAGCACTTGCAAGCAGGCACAGGAGCTGGGGGTTTGATCCCCAGGCCTACCATGCCAGCCCCACTCCCAGGGTGTACTGAGATGGCAATTGAGACTGGATACAGTGATGCACACCTGTAATCCCAGGTCTTGGAAAGCTGTAAACAGGTGGATCACCACGAATCTGATCTACTAGAGAATCTGGACACCCTGTGGGCCCTTCCCTAAAATTAATTTTAAAAAATCACTCAAATGACTTCTATCTAGAACATATCAAGAACTAAAAAAATCAGGGCCCCAAAATTCAAAGACCCAATCCAAAAATGGGCATCTGAGATGAATATACACTTCTCAGAGGAAGAAATACAAATGGCAAATAAATACATGAAGAAATGTTTCTCATCACTGATCATTCAAGAAATGAAAATTAAAACAACTTTAAGATACCACCTCACCCCAGAGAGAATGGCTGCCATAAAAAAAAATCAACTAATAACCAATTCTAGAGAAGCTGTGGGGAAAAAGGAAACTTTCTCCACTGTTGGTGGAAATATGAGCTGATGCAACCACTGTGGAAATCAGCATGGAGACTCCTCACAAAACTAGGACTGGAGGTCCCATTTAATCCAACCATTACTCCTTCTGGGATTTTTCTAAAAGAACTAAAAACATCATACCTCGTTGATATATGTGCACCTGTGTTTATAGCAGCACAATCTGCAATAGCCAAATCTTGGAAACAACCAAATGCCCATCACCTGAGGAATGGATGAAAAAGATGTGGTATTTTTATACAATGGAATATCACTCAGATATAAAGAAAGACAAAATTTAGGTCTTTACAAATAAGTGGGTACAACTAGAGGCTATACTCATAAGTGAAGTAAATCAGACCTTCATGCATAAATACCATATTGTCTTCCTAGTACAAGAAACTGAAAGAGTAAATGAAATCTGAAAGATATAATAGATACAGTCAAATTGAAAGAAACTAAATATAAGGAATATACAGTGAAGATGGGGGAAATGAGAAAAGACAGGAAAAGGAAAGGAAGGGGCCAAAATCATGCAAGTATATATACAGGTGTGATGATTGTATTACTAATTTCCATATTTTTATAAATAACAGCTAATGTTTAACATTTTCTTTTTCTTTTTTTTTTTTTTACTTAGGACAAGGTCTACAGGGTATAGGGTATACAGGGTCTCACTACATAGAAACATTTTCACTTTCACCAACTCTATATGCTAATATCTGCAATCTACCACTATATCGAAGGCAATACAAAAGCCAGATGAATACTTCTCTCATCTTGTTCTAATGTCTACCATTTCTAATGTCTTATCAATTGATATAATACTTTCTTTAAAGTAAGTTTAAAAATGATAAAGCAGAAAGGTCAAGAAAAATTATTATGGTTTATTGAAAGCAAGCATTAATATTCAATTATTTGTTCAATCTTGCAGACCCGTATGTGTTAATCTGAGCAACAGATTTGGTGATAAAAATGCATCGTAGAACAACTATTGTTAATTTGCTATTCTTGTTTTGAAAATATGTGCATATGTGTTGCTGTGTTGTTGTTTCTGTTTTTTGTTTTTTGTTTTTGTTTTTGTTTTTGTTTCCGGAACAGGCACTGAATTTAGGTCCTTGTGTTTACCAGGCCATCGCTTATTCTACTGAGCTACCTCCCCAGCCCCTTGTATTACTGCTTCTGTCTTTGTTTTTGCTGTTTTCTTTTGCTTTTGTTTTTGTTTTTATTTTTTAAAATAAAACTTTTTTGAAAATCAGAAAAGACCAGGAAAGAAGCAAAGATGCACTGGGGAAATAGCTTGGCATTCAAAGTGCCTGCCTGACAAGCATAGGGATCCTGGTGTGTCATGCATCTCAAAATCTGGCAACATGGTACACACCTGTAATCCCAGCACTGGGGAGACTGAAACAAGGAGTCTAAACCGTGTAACTAGACCCTGTATCAAATAAATAAATACATACATACATACATACATACATACTAGCAGAAATTGAGAACAACCCAAATGCCTCTCAACTGTGTCAGGAAGTGAAATAATTCAGATCCACACGTATGAGCATCGTATTGTCTGCCTAGTGTGAGAAAATGAAGAAAAAGCTGGGATGAGGAAAAGGACAAAATAAAAAAGGGGAAAAGATACTGGATTTTATTGAAACTTTTCTGCACCTATTCAGGTGACTTTGCCTGAAGGATGCCATTACTTATCCATCAATTGACTGTTGAGCACATTTGCATCAGCCAACCACCTGCACTGAGAATTTAGCATTAACACAAACTCACTAACAAACCACTCTTTATGCACTGGCATAAATAATGTATAAATTAGATTGCAAATATGATGATTACTGTAAAGAAAAATAATGATCAGTATGTGATGTGTGAGGTCAGCACCAAAGGATGCTCCAGAGGAAGCCATGTAGGTGTCTGATCAGAAAACATTCCAGAAAGTTTACAGTTTTTCTCACATAAGTCATATAAATTTCTTTTCAAGATCATTTTAGGAGAATTATATATGAATGTATAATCCCTGGCCTGCTGTGCAGCCCCATCCCTGGGGCTTACTGAGAGGCTGAATGACACCAGGCATGGTGACACGTGATGCTTATGAAAAATACTCAGAAAAGCACTATTCCAAGACATGCTGTGCAGAGGAGGCTAGTGACGGAGATGCCCCACAAGAGTAGTCACACACTGCAGGCCACTGAGATGATTTCATTTTTGCTCTTGAAAAGGTGAAAAATGAGGAGAAAATTTAATTTTAACTCACATTTAAACAGGACAACCCTAGAGGCTGTGCTGAGAATAAACCAAAGATAACAAGGATGGAAACACAAGGCTCATCATTAGGCAAGTTTAGTGATCCACCGAGGAATGGTGAGATCTTAGATCAGAGGAAGAAAAAAGAGGTTACTGAGTTATTCTGAACATGTTTGGAAATTAGCACTTTATTTCTCAGGAAAACATTTTTATCAGGACCCCTACACCATCTCTAATATGTGGTGGTGATTTTTTACTAGCATTTTATTAGCATACTGAGTTGGAAGTCATCCACTGAATTTACAGATTAATGTGGAGAGCATCAATTACAAAGTGGTTTCTCGCACATGAGCATTTGTGCTCATCTTCTTTTATGTGCCAAGGTAAAAGTTTACAGTTTTTCTCACGTAAGTCATATAAATTTCTTTTCAAGATCATTTTAGAATTATATATGAATGTATAATCCACTGCCTTCTGTGCAGCCCCATCCCTGGGGCTTACTGAGAGGCTGAATGACACTGGGCGTGGTGGCATGCACCTATAATTCCAGTGCTTGGGAGGCTGAAAACCAGGAGGATCATCCTGAGTCTGATCTTTGTAGTGAGACCCTATAGATCTTGTACCAAATACATTTAAAAAAGGAATGTATTTTTTTTTCCTAACTGATTGTGGCAGATCTAGAGGAAAACAGTTTACTGTTTCCACATTGCTTTTATTACTGGACATTTTATGCAGTGATATTATGAGTGCTGTTATTTTCTAACATTCTTCCATTTACTCCACATGCAGTGGAAATGTGTTTGCTCACTTGCAATAGTCAGTCAGTCACCTTAGTTCTCACCTGGGTAGATGAGTCTTCATGGTAAAATGGGTGTGGAGCGGACCTTACGGCAAGGAATGGAAAGGGATCCCAGAGGTCCACAGCAAGAGAACTCAGCGCAAGGAGCTCAGGAACTCAAGACAAGGACACGGATGCTTGCGGGATGGGCACGGCAACAAAAGGTGGCATGATCAAGGGTTCTGAAATGAAGGCCTAGGAAAATACTCAAAGCAAACTTGATTTCACTCGGGTCAGATCTGTCAGCAACCAGGAAATTAAGTAGGCTGATAGACTCATTATGAAGGCAATGAGGTCTAAGCCAGGGATTTTTTTCTGAAGTTGTACATTAGAGGCTAAGCCTGAAGTAAAATGAAACCCAGGCTTCGCACTCCAATGAACAGGAGTCAGTTTCACAGGAGAGGAGAAAAGCAAACAAGAAAAAAATAAGAAACAGAGGATCTAGGGCCCCCTTCCATTCCAACCGCTTCAGTGGAAGAAGGTATGAAACACCACGTATTTCCCACATTCTTACAAGGTGCTGATGTTGGATTGGGAGATGGGATTATACAGCTATTAAGTGCTTACCTTTCTGTGAATTAATTATGAGACGTTTGAGAAATGCACTTATTCCTCAATAGGCTTAGCTATTACCCTCTTTAAAATACAGGACACTCTTTGACTAGAGGTTACATCCATTCCATAGATTTCTTTGCATTTGGCTATGTTTGAAAACAATTTTAATCATCTCACAATATGTAAAAATCAGGAAAGAAGTATACATAACTTTTGGATTGCTCACTTTTCTTGCAAAGACTGTGAAGCTCCTGCAACACTGGGCCAGCCTGCTATGTGATGTCAGTTATCTGAGTAGGAAAGAATGATTCGCTATCTACCATCCTTCCCACTTACTCATTTTTTCTGTGTGCACTTCTATAATTCAGGTTTCCTGGGAATCTGTGATGCTCTGATTCTCAGTGTGGCCTCAGCAAATACATCTCTTGCCAGTCAGTCCACGTGTCTGCCTCTCTGAATCTCTTCTGTGTTATCACAGGCTCCACTGGTTTCTCCATTTCCTATCGGCCTTATGCACCTTTTCTTGTGTGATGTGTGGGCTGCTGGGTCTTAGCAGTGCATTTCCAGAACCTATGCCTGTCATTTGATTGATTTCTATTTCTCCCCTGAGCTAAGTGGCCTGGCTTCTGCCCAGCCTGGCTCAGGAAGGCGCAAGTAACAAACCTATCCTCATTGGCTGTCTTCCAGAACAAAGTCCTCTGCTCTGTCTTTATACATTCTTCCTGCAAACTCCAAGATAATAAATGAATCAGTAAGTGATAGTGGTCATTGTCTACCTAAAGCAAAGAAACCAGTGTTGACCCTGGCTGCTCTGCCTGACTGCAGTGGCAAAAAGAACATAAGCAGAGATCACATTGTCCTGCAAATACAGACATGTGTTCCTTGGCAGGGCCCTGGGAACAGCACTGTCCAGGGTGTGATTAAGGGAAGGTGAGACATTTTAGGAACAGGAAGACAGCAAAAGGTCATGCTGAGTCAAGATTAGAGTTCCAAAAGCATGGCTAATTATTATAGTCAAGAGAGGTGACAGTGTTAGTACCACCCAGCCAAAAGCAGGAAGATAGCAAGCACATTGAACCAGTTATCACAAAAAGGGAAAATAAGGTGACTGAATAGAACCCAGGATGATATAATAGAGAATGAAAAGCAGAGCTTAGCTGTGAGTCTCAAGTAAAAGAGGCACAGTTTGAAACCACTTAGAAAATAGATTGGGATCACAACTAAAGCCTCAAGTTTGCAGGTCCTTTATGGGAAACTGGCAGGCAGAACTGTGTCTAACGGTCTAATCCTCCATAAAACCTTAACTCAATTACAAAAATGACTGGTTAGGCAACCTTACTGTGTAGGTGGCACTGTGAGTTGTGCAAGGTCAAGTCCTGCTGTCAGGTCTTGATGTCATCAATCCTAGGCTCCTCAACTGCAAGTCTTTGACCACTTGACACAGAGTATATAAGCCTAGACTCGGTGCAGGTGTAATCCATTGCAACTAAGCAAGTTGTTGCTCACACTTCAATCCCATAGGTTCACTATTATTATGTCTTAATGGATTCCTCTGTACGAGATGATAATGAACATGTAGGTGGAACTGAAAAAGATTGAGACACCCAACTCATAGTTCACTAAATTTCCCAGCAAAAATGCTATAAGGGGAAGCTGGCCACTTGAGCTGTAATTTTGGGTACTGAGTCTGTACCTCTCAGCACCAGGATCAAAGAGATGCCTAGCATGGTCACCATAAGCTATCTAGCTTCCTCTGCTTCAAAAAGTTCTTTTACTCCATTTGCATACAGAATTCCAGAGAAATAGAAACAGCACATTCTACCTTGAACTTTCTCTTAGAGCCCCTCTCCCACCATCCTGTTTGAGAAACAGGATTGAGTTCTGAGCCACCACAATCCACCCCTTCCCAGGAGTAGAGCCATTGGGTACATGAGTAAAGTCAACATATAATTCCCTGCTGCCTCACTTGGAAAACTATGGTCTCTCTTATGAGAGAATATAGTACCAGGTAAGAAAAAGGGACTCAAGAAAACAAGAGAGTTGATTGAGAAAGAATATGATCCAGTAAATACTTACCGAGTGTCCTTTAGGTGCCAAGTGCTGCTAGATTACAGGTTACAAAAGCAAATAAACCAAGAATTGCCTCTGCCACCAGGGAGCTCCTGAGATTTCAGCACAGACAGACATTGGCACCTACAGTGACAGTTCACTTAGATGAGGAGTAAAACACAGGTAGGACTTAGCTCTACCAGGACAATGAGGATGAGCATGAAGTTTTCCATAGAAGGAAAAGATGGAGAGATAGAAGCCTTCACAGAGACATCACCATTGAAGATGATCTTTAAAAGAGAAGCATAAGGTTAGCTAGGCAGAAAGAAGAGAGAAGAGGAGGACGGGCTATTCTTAGTAGAGTCAAGGGCGTATCCAAAGGAACAGAGGTCATAAGCCAGAATGAAGAATAGATTATATCAGAATGTGATGATTTGGGGAGTCTGGTTATGTGGCTAAATGTTATCTTAGCACAAATTCTGTGGTTTCACAAAGATATCTATAAACTTATTTGACACATGTTTCTCCCCCATTTCTTCTTGTCATTGCATCCTCTTCATCACTAGCATGCAAGTCTTCCAGTTACTCAAATGAAACCTGTTTTACCTTCTTTCTATCCTCATTTATTATAATATCCCCACATGATCCATTTGCTCCTGTTTCATACCTATCAAATTTACCCATCTCACCCCCTTTACACAGCATCTTTTCTATGAGCTCAGCTCTGAGTTGCAGGCTTCCTTGTGAGAGTTCCTCTCACAACCTTCCCACTCAAGTTCATGGCCAGAGCCTATGCCCAATCCAATGTACCCTCTGCAGAGCAGCCTGAGTACTCTTGAAGGGATGATAATCTAGTGCATCATCATAGATTTACCCTGTGATCCTGCACTCAACCTGGTTTTGTTTTTGTTTTGTTTTTGTGTTTTTTTAAATCTGATTTTTTACTTATTTTTAAAGAGAATAAAAGCTAATGAAAAAGCATTAGAAACAATACAGAATTTCACTGAACAAAATAATAAGAATTGAACAATTGTTGTATATTGTTCTCTTCAAATTAGTTGTTCAGATTAGCAAACATGAGCATACAAATTAGCCAAAAACAATTAAAAAGGAGAGAAGAAAATACAAGCAAAAACTACTCCTTTCAATAGACTAGCAGAACTCAACAGTGCAATTATCCAAGCTATCCTGTGTACATACATTTGTTTTGTTTTTTCTTTCTTTCTCCATTCCTTCATCCCAGTTATTCTTTTCCTTTGAGAATTTTGTTTCTCACATTATCCATTGTACCTCTCAGATTTCATTTACTCTTTCATGTTCTCACACTAGAGAGACAATATGATGCTTGCACATGTGAACATGTTCCCTTGTGGCTGAAGACCATTTTCTATCCAAGTGCTCCTGGCAATAATTTTCCTTATTTCCTTTCAATGGTACAAAATTATTGGAAATGTTAAGACCTAGAACATTGTCTTTTCAGTGCCCATCCAGAATGCCCAGAAGGTCCAACCTGTGTTGGTTTCCTTTAGTACTTGGTCACACTGTCCTGTAGTCAGTGCCTTTCTGACCATGATATCATCCCTAGGGCAAAAGTTTCAGATTCAGTTGCTTATAAAATCAGGTGTTAGCTATACCTAACACAGGACCTGCTGGTAAGAGAGCATGCTGTTGCATGAATAGTGAAATATCTGAATTAACTAATTAATTAATGGTTCAGCCGCCAGCATCAGTAAATCTAATGCTCCTCAAGATCTGCAGCTGAATTCTATGAGTGGAACTTTGCACTGAGACATTTATAGGGAACTTGGAGAATCAGCTGAATCAAATACAATCAAATTAATAATCTATTTATTCACTTCACTGTTCTCTAAAATTTAGGAGCATGTGAATGAATATGTATGAACATGTGTAATTATAGAAACACACTTAAATTATTTGGTAGGGCTCCTGGCCCAATGTTTTTAAGAGCAGGATATTTATTTTTACCTGTCTGCTCTACAGTATTGCCTCTGGAGTATTACACTCCCAGTGAACTGCCTAAAGACTTCACCTACTCTTTTGATTTATTCATCACCTGTTCTTTGATAGCCTTCTCTCAAAAACACTCGAATTCTCCAGTGGCATTCCTGGGTGGGATAGGCTTGTGGAACTAAGGGAGATGAAATGGGATGGTTCTGTCTTTGAAATTTCATCATCTCCCCAAGAAGCTAAATGTTCATTTCATTGGTTTCCTTTTCAAAAGATTCTTTGATGGTGCCTATTAAGTTCTCTATTCCTTTGAGAAAGAATGAAAGAAAGAAAGAGAAAGAAAGAAAGAAAGAAAGAAAGAAAGAAAGAAAGAAAATCTTCTTTGAATTGTCATGTGGAGAGCCTGCAATTGATAAATTCTGTTTCTAATGGTCTCTTGAAGTGCTTCTCCCATGTGCTAAGCCTGAATTCAAGCCATTCATTATTCATCAGCAGCTACGTCTGCTATAGCTCCAGACCAAAGGCAAGACTACAAGCAAATCCACCAGGCTGATGGAAGGAGCATTTACAAAGTACATGGTCTAAATGTGGGAGAAGGATGTCTGCAGGTTTATTTGGCAACAGCTCTATGGAAAGGGTAAGCTTTTGAAAATAAAAGATTTTACCTTAAATCCCAAACTACACCTTTGATTGGTTGTATAAACTACATCAACTGAAGTAGTTATTTGAGCCTTTGTTTCATGATCTGTTAATTAGGATAAATAGCACACATCTCATAAACTAGGTGAAAGTCTAAACACAATAACTTACATAAAATGTTCTGCAAAATCCCTGATACATGGTGAGTAACTAGTAATAATCTCTTCCTCTTTCTCTGTCTTAGGTGATAAAGTATATTAATTGTTGTTCAATAAATGTAAAATTGAAATTAATACTAGGTGAATTAATATTGTAGAACTTATCTATTATAGTTCCACGCAACAATGTATTTTTATGTACATACTCTTCAGAGGACACATCTCATGTTGAATTCTTGTACACACCCAGAGAAAGACCCAAAGAAATCTTGTAAGATGATAGATGTGTTTATTTCCTATTGTAGTAATAGCATTACATGTATTTCATTTGACCAAACTCATCAAATTGTGTGCAATGCATATGCCCAGTAGTTGATCAATTATATCTTAACAAGGTTATTCGTAAAAACACAATTGGTAAGTTATTTTTTAGTCTGTGGATTTTCAACACCTGAAATGAAGTGACCAAGAGATTATGGTGTATTTTACATGAAAATGGAATCCCATGCAGAATATAGAATCATCAGTCAGCCCTTGCTCAGTAAAATTTCCACATAGAAATAAAGTACTAGCAAATGTCAGACACTTTGCTTGTAAACAAAACTCATGGCATCTTTCTCCTAAACTGTAAACATTCTTCAGTGTGGAAATGAATGATATGTCAGAGTAGGTGCATGCTGGCATGGTAAAGATGACCTATGACTATTAACTACCTAAGAAGTCATTAGAGGTTAATAGAAATCCAAATGAGAACTTGGATATTACAAGACTTTACTAGGTGCTATGATTCAGGTGTTGTTGTTATTTGTGATACTGGGAACTGAACTCAGGATCTTGCACTTGCCAGGCAGGTACTTAAGCCACTGAGCTATCTCCCCAGCCAGTAATTCATTATTCTACCAGATATATGCATATTGAAATTCTTGGAAATCCTATGAAGAACCAACCTAACAGCAGCATACACATGTAGATCTTCAGCAACGGAGTAAAATAAGTTTATCATTGCTTCATCAATAATATATTCAGAGGCCAAGAATAAAGCTCAGTAGCACAGGAGCCAGACTGGCAAAAGCAAAGTCCTGAGTTTGTTTCTCACTACCAAAAAATAATAATAATTATATTCAGTCGATCATGGTTTTCCTTTTCTGATATTCTTCCTCATCAAGTATGAGTTTTATTGCATCATTACTAATTATGTTTGTTGCAAGGAATTCTTTATATCTGTCATGAATAGAGTAAAGATGTTTTTATTGGTATAATTCATTTGTTTCAATTGGACAGACACCAATTAAATATAGATACATATTAGATATATAAATTCAGATTTAGGTGTAGATGAGAAACAGGGACTAAAAGATGATACTTTGCTCCTGCTTAGAACCACTGTTAAAAGTCTGGTAAAAAAAATATCTCCCAAATTTTCTTCCACAGTAACATTTTGGAGAGTCTTTCATTTGCTTTTGTTTTCTGAGATTTTAAAAGTTAAGCCCAAGACCTTCACACTGAGCTACATCACCAGTCCTTTCTTTCTTTTTAAGACAAGATCTCATTGAGTTTCCAAATTGTCCAAATTGGGCTGAAACTTGCAACCCTCCTGCCTCAGCCCCCCAGAGTTCTGGGACAACAGTCACATGCTACTATACTCAGTTTACGCGCTTTTACTATTTAAAGACAGGATAATTTACTCCTTCCAAAACTGGGCAAATAAGAAAATTGTTAACTGTATTTTTCCTCAGATAAGTGAACCTCTTAACAAAAATGTCTAAGAGCTGCTAACCACTAGGGGGCCTACTATCTTTGGAAATATAGTAGTACCACAGTTCACAAATATGTTGTTTTCGAACAGATGTCCATCTTTGGTTTTGTGTGAGAAAAATGGGTGTAGTCGTGTTTGTCACTGGACATAGCATTTGTGAACTAAAACTAAATTTTGATGGAGGATTCTGTTTGTGATCCAAATTATTCATAAATTATTATTCCTGCATGATAAATCCAGTTATATTTATAGCACACAGAGGATCATTCAAAAATCCTAGCAAGAGACCTCATAGAACTATCTGAGAGGCTATAGCTTCAAGATAAATCTATAAAATTGTTGATCCGTATTAATCAAGCCCAGAAAAGGATTCCATGGAGTCAAGCACCCTTTTCAAGTCAAACATCCCTTTAGGGCTTTGTGTATTTATGAGCTAAGAAGCAACTTTTCAGTATGAAATGCTCCCTTAGACACTTTAGAGTACATTGAATTCCCATGCATGAACTGCTAGGGCTTGTGTCTAGATGTCTGCCAAAGCTTCACGCAGTCACATGAGGCAGGCAATTCATTATCCAATGCTGGGATTAGGCGTGTAAGTGCTACACCTGCCCTAGGGTGGATAGCCCACACACAGTATAGCGGACAGAGAAAGTCCTCTGTCTCTCCCTCTTCCTTTGGTTGTTTTTGCTATCTTTCCCCACCATACATGGTTGCGTCTCTGCCATGTGCCACCCTGCCTTGGAGCCAGCCAATTATTGCCTGAAATCACCATAAACTGTGAGCTAAGTAAACTTTTCTTCCTTTAACTTTAGGTGTTGGGTATTTTGTCTCAGCAACAAGAAAAAGGTAACCAAGATGTGATCCCATACAAAATTAATGCCAAGAAGGCTACTGTTTTGTTTTAAAATCATGGGCAGTTATGGCTAATAGAAGCTGTTTAAGCTAAACTTTAAAAAAAAAAAAATGGAAGTGAAGTGCCAAAGTAACTTGTAGCATTTAATCCATAATTTAGTTTAATAGATAATTTAGTCATCCTTTGCATTTAACAACTGATACACCAAACATCACCCTGGGGTTTCTGCTGAACTCACATCTGCTGTCTCATTTTCCAGGCCTCCTTAACTAACTTTGTATATTCTTACCAGGACCCAAATACTGAAATGCAAAACCATATATAGTATTTCTTGTCTCAGAACTTTTGCACTTGATATTATTTCTTCTGTCTCATCCTTATACCATTTTCCTCTTAGTAAATTCCTACTCGTTCTTTAAAGTCCAATTTATATATTACTTCCAAAAAATCATCCTGCACACCTCATGTCATCCAAACATTGCTGTAGAAAGAAAAATTTCTCTAATTGGCACATAACAATGTGTATTTATTTCTTGTTTATAGGTTCGAGAGTTGCCTGATCTAAGATGGGTATAGAGAGATAACTGTGCACCAAATTCCAGTTCTGTGAGTCTGGGATAGCTCCATTACTATAGCCTAGCCATCTCTCATCTTCCTGTTGGGACACTCAGGTCAGCAGGACATGTTCTTCATGTGGCTTAATAGAAATGCAAGAACCATAGGAATAATTATAAAATCACAGTTCAAGCTTCTGTTTTCCTTATATTTGCTAACACTCATTCCTCAAGGCTAGGAACATGGTAGACCAAAGTTCAAGGAAAGGAATTATGTTTCTTACAGAGATGAAATAAATTGCATACATAAGTCATGTGACAAAGATCACGGGCACAGAAAGAGTTAAGACTGTGTGCCAATGCAGCATTCTACCTTCCAGTGAGCTATATCCTCAGATCCCTTTTTTGGTAGCACTGTTTCTGGTATGTGTTTCTACAGCTGTATTTAATCATAATGTAACTATGGAAGTATTTTGACAGATGATCGTCCCAGCTAATGATAGTCTTAAAATAGCAATAAATAACTTAACAGGTACAGGTAATTCAATAAAATCTGTATGGGTAAAACTCTAGGATATCTTTTCAATAAATATATGTACTAATAATAAACCTTACTTCACAGAAGGAAAAAGTTACATTGAGACAACACAGTCAAGCCTCAGATCCAAGACTAATTCCAAAGCTTCTTTCTTCTCCATTACTTATAATCTCCTTTATTTATCTATTTATTTATTTTGTATTTGGTGCAGGGTCTACAGGGCCTCACTATGCAGATTAGACTCCTAATGAACCACTGGCTTTCACCCTCCCAAGATCTGAGATTGCAGGTGCATGTCACCTCTTCTTTATATATATAATAGTGAAACAATAACTATATTCATTAGCATAAACCCATTATCAAGGACAGTGTCTGGATGGCAGTAGAAACAACACTTATTTATTGATGAGTTATTGCAGCCATATCTGCCACTTCTAAGTGACCTCAGCTCAAGATGACCTATGATTCTCAAATATGCATTTTCATGCCCCCTGTCATAACTATCAATCATTCAATCACAAAGCATGATATTATTGTTCATCTAAAATCCATTCTATAATATTGTCTGTCATATAGACAATGCATAGGAGGATAAATTGTGGGATACCTTGATGGGTTTGGCACCATCCATGTCTGGGTGATCTTGACTATGATATTCATGCATCCACTGGGAGCTTGGGAGGTCTCTCTTTAACTCACCTGGTCTATTAAGTGACAAGGAGTGATCTGGTAGAGAGAGTATGTTTTATTTATATCATAAGAATTATTTCCAGGCTAATAGTTGTAAAAACCAGACCCACATGCCATATATCATAAATAATAGAAATAATCCTGCTTTAATTTGGAAGACTGGCCAGACGGAGTTTTTTGAGTCTGACAGCTTGTGGCAGACTGATAGAGAGATCTGATATGCTAGGACCACACCCCTCACCAGAGTTTGCTAATTCTGCCACTTCCCTCACCCTGTAGGCTGTCAGGGAGACTCTGCAGCCCTAGCACCACCCCTCACCTAGCCTTCTCATGGAATTTGCTGAGTCAGCTAACCCTTCTCACCCTGAAGACCACTATGGAGTCCTGACTACCACAGTGACCTCCCCACAGGAGCCCTGAAGAGCACTATGCTGTGCCAGTTCACAATTGAGAGAGCATTGCCCATTCTCAGCCTGTACTCATCATCATAGATCTTTCTTTAACTATTTCTTGACCTCCACTCCTTAATTAGGTAGAAGCTACTTTTAACCCCCACACTACAAGAGCTTTAGCAAACCTTCCCTGCCCTCCCAAACTTTGGAGAGCCTTGACAGCCTGCACCCCACCCGTCTACCATCACTGCAAAAAAATGAAAAATAGAAAGAACAAAAAGCAAACTCAGACCTCTAGAGCCCACCTAAAACAAGTCCAGAAGACAAGGTCATAGAAGAATTTGGAAATCACACACCTGAAATTTCTGAGATGATATGATAGCAACTGAAACAAAGAAGCAACTCTGTCAAGCTATGGAGAAAATCAGATCAGAAATAATCTCTCAGGTAAAAAATGAATCACAAAAATCATGAAAGAATTGCTTGATACACCTAAGGAAGACATAGATTTTTTTTAAAAAATTGAATAGAAAAATGATGGAATCAATGAATGAACAACACAAGAAAGACCTAAAATGCATGAAATAGATTCACATTGATATCCAGGGTCTTAAGAATTCCACTCAAATCTGGCAAAATTGGTTGAATGAGAAATCAGATAGAATTTGAGACCATGAAAATAGCATTGCAGATAATGAACACAAAAGGAAAAATCTCGTGAAAACAATGAGTAACCAGTAAATAACAATACAACAGCTGCAAAATGATGCACAGAAAAACAATATAAGACTGACAGATATCAAGGAAACACCTGAAAATAATACAAAAGACATAAAAAATGTTTGTAGAAATATTAGTAGAAAATTTTCTGAATATGGGAAGAGAATCTGATATACACATAAATGAAGCATATAGAAATCCAGCTAGCCATAACCAAAATAAATCATTCCCCAGACACATAATAATCAAGATCTCAGAAACTGAGCAAAAGGAGAGATTATTAAAAGCTGTTAGAAACAAGAAACAGATCACCTGTAATGGAAATCCCATTATAATTACAGCAGATTTCTCAAAACAGACCATCAAATCAAGAAGATCTTGGAGTAAGATAATTGAGGTCCTGAGAGAAAACAAGTTTAAACCTAGATTGATGTATCCTGCAAAACTATACATCAGATTTAACAGAGAGATTAGATACTTCCATCACAAAGAATTTAAGAAATTCATAACAACCAACCCAATCCTAAAAACAGTACTGACAGATATTTTAGAAAGAGACAAAGACGACCACAACTTCAAAAACAACAGGGGAGAACAATCAAGTAGAGCAAGCAATTAAGCATAGGGAAAAAGCAGGGGTTCCACAGTAGGAAAACAACATGATAAAGATAAGCCAATACACATCAGTTCTCACTATCAATATAAATAGCCTCATTTCACCAATCAAAAGAAGCACACTGGCAGATTAGATAAGAAACAAAATCCAACAATATGCTCCATACAAGAAATACATTTAACTCAAAAAGAAATTCATAAACTCAATGTAAAAAGAATAAAAACAATGCTCTGTGTGACAGGAACTCAGAAAAAAGCAGGGATAGCTATTCTGCACGCTAATAATATCAACTTTCAACCAAATGTGGTTAAAAGAGACAAAGAAGGTCACTACATACTTGTTTGGGAAAAACTGCAAGAGGAAGAGATAATAATTATAAGCATATATGCACCCAATGTAGGAGCACCCAACTACATAAGACAAGCTAGCAGACATGAAAAAGTCTAATGAGTAATAACATAATTGTATTTGAAGGCATTGACACAAAGAAGTAGAACAATCATGCAAAGAATAAGCAAAGAAAAGAACAGAACTAAACTAAACTTGTGAAGAGATGTACTTGGTAGAACTTTATAGAGTGTTCCACCTAACAGCATTGGAACATACATTTTTCTCACCTACACATGGCACATTCCCCAAAAGAGATCATGTGTAGCACATAGAACATATTTATGCAAATTCAAAGGAATTGAATCTATCTCATGCATATTATCTACCCATAGTGCAATGAAACTGTAAACTGTTGACAAAAGAAACAGCAAAATCTCTATAAATATGTGAAAGCTAAACTTCTGAACAATCAGTGGGTCATGGAAGATATTAAACAATATTTATAATATAGCAAAAATGCAGATACAACCTAAAGGAATGTAAAACGTAACAAAAGCTGTCTTAAAAGAGAAATTTATAGTGATAAATTCTCACATCAGGAAAACAGAACAAGCCCAAATAAACAATCTAATGCTATACTTCCAGCTCCTAGAAAAAGAAGAGCAAGTTAAGTTCAAAGCCCAAATAAGGCAGGAATTTATAGAGATCAGAGCAGAAATAAATGCAATGGAGATGAAGAAAGCAATACACATAAAAGAAATCAAACTCATACAGTAAAGAATGAAAAAGATTGTATCACTATAGCCCATATAGAAATTCAGACTATCAATACTTATTTCTAAAATCTTTACTCTCACAAAATGGGAAAAACAGAAGAAATGGACAGATTCCTAGATACAT
>PVKN010018858.1:0-16631 GCA_004027915.1 Capromys pilorides | reverse complement strand
TTCAGTAAACAGAAGACCATGTGGTCTCATACATCAAAGGGATTATCTCTGCACAGGAAGAAGAAAGAATACATAAACAGAGTGACGGAGGTTATACATGAGCGTCCGTTAGCAGACAAGCTTGGGGGAGGCAGAGAGATTGCCCAATGAAGCAACCAGGGAACACTTCTTAAACGTGACCGCATATAGTTGGGGTTTTGGTGGTTGCGTAGGATTTGGACACAGAGCTACTAGACATGAGGGTCTGTCAGGCAGAGACACAGGGTAAAATGCAGAAGTTTGGAAGCAAAACGTGCAGGACACACTGGAATTGTCGATTCTCTTGTCTTGAGAATGCATTGAATGGTAGATTTTGGTGATGGATGTAGGACACTGTAAGATGTGCTGGAAGATAAGGATAAAAGATGTCAGGAGTGAAAATATGTATTTGTTTTCCTTTTTAAAAAATATTTTATGGAAGGGTCTACAGGGTGTTCAGGGTCCCACTACTAGACTGGACTCATAGTGATCTGCTTGTTTACAGCCTCCCAAGAGCTGGGATTACAGGGACCAGTGAGATGGCTCAGTGGTCTAAAGTGCTTGCTTAGGCAAGCTTAGGTAACTACAGGGACCACGTGCTGTGATAGCCCCACCCCCAGTGCAGGCTGAGCCAGCCATAATATGTTTTTTTAAAAAAATAGAGCTGGGGCTACAGGTGCACGCCACCACTCCCTGTCTCAATTGCCATCTTAGAGAGCCTCTGGGAGGGGCTGGTATGGCAGGCCCAGGGATAGAACCCCTGGCCTCTGTGCCTGCCTCCAGGGAAGATATGTATTTGGCAGATGCTGACTGAACCTAAATTAATTTAGAGTGTCTTTAGTTCTGTTCATGGAAATGTGTGAGCTAAAGTAGATTTTGAATGAGAGAAGAACCCAGGACCACAGGTTATGTTTCTATGGGCATCAACATAAATGGAAGATTTATTCAAGGTTATCTGGAGGACTCAATGGGTGTTTCAGCATTAAAGCAGCTCAGAGAGGAATTAGTTTCAAAATATTGAGCCAAGTGTTGCTGAGAGGCCAGGAAAATAGACAAGGAGACAACCTGCTGGAGTCGCTGCTTTCTATCTATGACCTTGAGGATGTGGTTCCCAGTAAGCAGGGTCGGAAGCCAGGGCAAAGGTGGACTCCTTAGTACAACAGCTTAAAGATGGCTCTCAAAGTATGGCCTCTGGACTAACAGTGTCAGAACCACTTGTTTCTGGAAATTCTTGGGTCCTAGCCCTGACCCACTCAGTCAGAAGCTCTGAAGATAAAGGGCAGAAACTTTTGTTTAATTCGGTCTTTCAGGTGACACTAATGGATGCTAAACTTTGAGAACCACCGTGCTATGAGAACATATTGAGCAGTCATATAGCCCAAAAGCCCTCTGTGTTAAATATGACATTGAAAGGTCTGGAGCCCTAGGATAGAGTATTCTCAACAGCGACTTGATTTTATCTTGACAAACTCAGATTGCCTCTTCCTTAGGGTGGTATAATTTGAGGGGAAAACTCTTAACTTTTGCAGCTTTCTGTTTTGCATACTCTTGTCTATGTCTATCAAATCATTGAAGATCCTTGAGGTTTAAGAGTCTTTTCTCTGGGACGAATACTTTTCTCTTCAATTCTCTTCCCCTCCCTCCCTCCTTCCCTCCCTCCCTCTCTCCCTCCCTTCCTTCCTCTCTGTCTCTCTCTCTCCCTCCAGCTCCCCTCTTTTTCTTTCTCCATGGATTGTGGTGATACCTTCAGGCAGGGAAGACAAACAGTTTTTCTTGCTGGGCTACATTTGAATGAGAATGACTGTCTGAAATTCTCTAATGATATAAATGGCAGGGCCATATCCCCCAGGGAGGGAATCTTAGGTAGCGCAGAGGGCAAGAAATAGTGACCTTCACGGAGATGTTTAACATCTTGCCATCAGCTTCATGAAGATCCCTGGGATGTTAGATCCTTTCGGTGGTGATAGAAACCTGGAAGAGAGGACAGACAAAAGTGTTGAGGAGGTGCTGAGGTATGGGAAAATATCTCATAATTTTTCCTGGAGCTCATGATGTTGGCTTCTAAACCATGGTCCTGATACTTGATAGTAACACCAATACCCACACCTTGTCAAAGCTCTAGGACACCTTGGGGTTTAGAAAAAGAGAGAAAAAAAATCTGTGTTCCTCACTATAAATGTAAGAAATGATATAGAGTTTACTGTTCTCTGGAAACTACTTCTTGCTGTTTGTTTTGTCTGATGTGTGGATGCAGCATACAAACAAGGCAGTGGCCAGAAGCAACAGTAGCTGTTCTTGTCCTACAGGTCCTCTGGGCTGTCCAAGACACTGCAGAGCGGGCCTGCACCCAGGAAGTGGAATGCATGCATGCATTTATATAAACAGTTGCATTGGCTTGGCTCACTGAGCGATGTTCCTTTATAGACAACCTGCTATCCTACTTGTCATCCTAGTCTGGGGAATTAAGTTGTTTCACATATTTTTGTGTTATGGCAGCATCAGGACTATTTTAAAGCAAAAATCTTGGAACAAATCATGAAGAGTAATTGAATATGGCACTTGGCATAAGGAAGAATCAAATAATATTGTGTGAAGCACGAAGTTTAGGCTTTCCCCATCCCCAGCACGCAGTGCAGACCCCACCCCCGGGGCGCACTGAGACTGCGATCGAGACTGGGTGTGGTGGTGCATGCCTGTAATTGCAGCAATTGTGTGGCTGAAAACAGGAAGATCACTATGAGTCTGATCTGTATAGTGAGACCCTGGAGACCCTAGACTAGATACATTTAAAAAAAGTTTAGGCTTTCTTTGAGTTAGATATGAACAAAGGTGTTTTTTTTTTTCCTGTTCAAACGTTAAAAGTCTAGGTCAGCAACAAATCTTTGGGACTGGAAAAATTATGCAGTCCGTTGGTGATGCAAACAATGAACCTGAGATGTAGCAGGAAGGGCACAGTTTTAGGGGGTTAGGAGAGCCCATTTCAATCCTGGTTTTAGCCCTCATTTTTAGTGTTTTACAGTGAATTTCCTAATCTGCCTTGGTCTCAGTTACTGGATTGGATAAGTAAAGAGAATGAACAGGGAACCTGCGAGTGCCCATGTAGTTCTAGGCTACCAGTTATACACCTGGGTTTTGTCATTTGTCTGATTCTAATGCTCCACTGTCCTAGGCTCATTAGTTTCAGGGTCTAGTCTTGCTGCTGGTTCTACTTTCTCTCTTCTTAAAGGAATGATTCTTCCTTAGGTCCAGATTTCTAAGCTGATGTCCCAATTTATGTTATCCTGTGTATTGCTTTATGATAGTTTACTTGCTGGGAGAATACACAAGAAGTCATTTTATTTTTAAAATTTATTTATTTAATTTATTATTATTATTATTATTATTATTATTGCTATTGTTATTATTATTATTTTTATTGTTATTGTTATTATTATTATTATTTTGTGGTACCAGGGCTGGAACTCAGGACCTTGTGTTTATGCCACTGAGCTATATCCTCAGCCAAGGAAGTCATTTTAAAATAAAGAAAAAGATTCGTTCTCCATCCAAGAGTTTCCCAGAGTGACTAAAATTTCTGTTTTTTACTTCTCTGGCTTAAGATAGTCAGGTCTTTGTGTGTACATTGATTTACATTTCTTGAGATCATACTGTATGAAATGCGTTGTGTTAGGAAGTGCTGAACCAGTTTCTTCTCTCAGGAGCTTACCATCCAGTAAATACAGTGTCGGAAAGAGGTCGCAGAATGATAACGTGCTAGAGTTATTTTTGGACAAGAGTGACCTCTGAAGATGATCAGTCTACTTTTTGTAAGAGAATACCTGAGACTGGATAATTTATAAATAGCAGAGATGCATTTCTTTCAGTTCTAGAGGCCGGGAAGTCTAGTAGCAAGGTGGTAGCATTTAGTAAGTCAAGACCCTCTTGTGTCCCTTGGTGGAAGGCAGAAGTTCCAGAGGCCAGCAAGGGCCAGAATTCACTTTTATAATAGGACTATTGTTATGATAATGACATTAATCCAATCATGACAGTTTGCCTAGTCACTTCATAGTGGGCTCCACCTTCCCCTAGTGTTGCGTTGGAGATTGTTTCCAACACATGAGTTTTGGGGACATGTTGAAACCATAGCAATCACTATGCTAAGAGGTGCATTCCATTTTGGGGTGCTGGCTTTTCATCTGTGGTTGAAATCTAAATGAATGACACATATATGGCTTTTCCAATGCTATGGGAAGTAAAACTTGAATTTCCACTTAAATACCATGCAGTTTTCTCCATTCTATATCTAATTCAAATTAATTTTTAGCACTTCTTTTAAGAAGATATGCTACCAAGACTCTTTTAGTGGATATGTAAAAATATATTTATGGAGGCTGGGCATGGTGGCACATGCCTATAATCCCAGTACTCTGGAGGCTGAGGCAGGAGGATTGAGGCCAGCCTGGGCTATGAAGTGAGTTCAAGGGTAGCCTGAACTGCATAGTGAAACTCTGTCTCAAAAAAGACTATATATATATTCCACTAAAGCATGTGTTATGGTTATTAGGCAGCATTGTTCCTTTAAATGTGCCACTCCTGTTCATATAGAATTTATTTATTTGTTTAGGGAATCTTCATTTCTAGAGCAAAGACAAATTTCAGCCTAGGCAAACTTACATTCTGGATTAGCAGAATTCAGATGAATGGGATGTTAGCTGCATTTTATATACTGGCTCGTAAGTGTTAGCAAATGGAGTTCAATCTCCAGTACTGCAAAAAACAAACAAACAAACAAACAAACAAACAAACAAAAAATAAGTGTCAGTGAATAGAAATCAGTGCAAAATGTTTAACCACTCATAGTCTTAAAAGGGTGCCCCTTGTCAGCTCTTACCCTTTTAAGGAATATTCTCTGAAGAATTTCTGTTTAGAGACTGTCATTCTAAAGATTGCAGTGGGTGTAGGTATGAATCTTTTATCCTTTTTCTACAGGCTGTGTAAAGGCGCCCTTACAACTTTAGGCAGGTAACTAGAGGCTGAGCTATCGGGAAGTGTGTAAAAGCATAGATTATTTCAGTCTCTCAGAAATAATTGAAACCCACTAGCAGGACTCTGGAGAAACCTATGCACTTGTAAACTTGGCAGCCCTCAGCTGTGAATGGCTGCAGCCGGCCAGATGAGCTGTCGGGATTGCCGCAAGAGCCAGGGAGAGAGCTAACTCCCTCCTGTCGCCTGAGAGAGGGAAAAAATAATCCAAATGCCAGACATCCAGCAGGCTGGGGTTCAGTGCTTGGAAAGCAGGGAGACTAAAACCACCTGCAGCTGGTAATGGAAAGTCAGAGTCTCTTTTCTTAAAACTTAATGGCTATTTTGGGGTTCTCCCTTCCAAGTAAAATGCCAGGGCAAAGAGGCAGACTGCAGCTTGTGTGACACCAAGAGTGTGCCCCTGTGACTCATACACAACCTGAAGTCTCCGAGGTCTCCAGGAATTTGAAAGAGTCAAGACTCTGGGCCCAATTCAAAGAGCAGAAATTCAAAAATGCAAAACTGGCTTAAGAGATAGATTAAGAGGCCTAAATATGTTTGACTTGGACAAAGAGTGGAAAGAGAGGGATCTCATAGCCATCTGCACATCTGCAAGGGGCTGAAACTCAAACCAAGGAAGGAAAGCAGTCGTTTGGAGCGGGGTGCAGAGGTGCGCAGTGAGGCCCGGCCCAATGAAACGGAGACAAGGAAAACGCAGCCTGAAAGTCAGGAAAATCCTTCTTACCCAAGGTTCACAAATGTGCCAGGGAAAGTGTGTGAGTCTTGTTAGTTGAAGTCACTCAAAACTAGGTTGGTTAAAACAAAGCTTTTTTTTTTTTTTCTTGGTCCTTCCTCAACCATTTTGCTATCTAAAATTTAATGTTTTTTTTCCTCCTGCTTATATTTGTAAGCTCTCTCAGTTATAGGTCCTTTGTGCAAGATTAGAAGTATTTGGTGCTTATTTGAAGTTTGAAAATAAATAATAACTCTTAAGATTCTCTGGTAAGTAGGCCTCCGAGATGCTGATTATATTTTTCTTTTCTTCTAATTTATTCCTTCAATGGGTTTTTTCAAGCTTATTTTGGTACAGACTTTAGTTGTTTGGCTTTGCCTTATGAATGGAATTTCAACAAGAGTTGTTTTTGAAGTTTTTCCTTCCATGTGGTGCCAGGGATTGAACCCAGGGCCTCATGCATGCTAGGTAAGCACTCTCACACTGAACTACATTCCCTAACAGTTTTATTGGGTATGTCAGATAACTTAAAAAATGAGGAGAGTCTAGTAGAGTTAAGAATCCATAACAGATGTGAACTTAGAAAATTCACCACTATGTGAAAAGTAAACAACAGAATCCTAGAAAATGAGCAAGGCAGAAAAGAAACTGGAAGGAAAATTGGACCATATTTTGAGATGAATAAAAATGAAAACACAACATACGAACGTTTACAGGATGTAGCTAGCATAGTGTTTAGGCTATCTTGGTGCCTCTCAGTGCTTATATTAAAAAATAAAAAGGTCTTGGGTTAGCGATTTCACTTCTTCATTGTGAAACTGAAAAGAAGAGCAAACTAAATCTAAGCCACGCAGAAGGCAGGAGATAACAAAGACTTGAGAAGAAAGAAGAAAAATAAGAATAGAAAAATGACAGGGAAATCAGTGATCTCAAAAGCTGGATCTTCGAAAGATACAAAAAGCTGACAAACTTGCAGGTCATGGGACCCAGGATGGTGGTGGTGGCGGGGAGAAAACAGCAGACTCAAGTTACTAAAATCAGGAATAATCCATTTCAAAAGTAGGCCAAGGATTGGAGAGCACTTTCCTGTAGAGAAGACATAGAGATGGCTCTGAGTGCGTGGCTAGATTCTCTGCGTCATCAGGCATCTGGAAAATGCAGGTCAAGATCACAGCGAGGTGCTGATTTAATTCCTTAGATGCCTGTAATAATAAGAATAAAAAAAAGCTAGATAATAAGGGTTGGTGAGGACGTGGCCAAACTGGAACCTTCATGCACTGTCACACATTGCTAATGGCCGTGAACAGTGGTGCCACTGCCGTGGAAACAGTCTCACCCTGGGCTACAGGCTGAGTATAGATTTAGCACGGGACTCAGCTGTTCAACGCCCAGGTGTCTAATCTCAACAATTAGGATCGTAGGCCCTAACCGGGCATAGTGGCAAATGCCTGTAATCTCAGCACTCAGGGAGGCTGGAGCAGGAGGGCAAGATTCAGCCCTGCTGAGCAAGATCCTGTCTTAAGACAAAAAAGGGCTGAGGATATAGGTCAGCGAAAAAGTCTAGGGTTCAATCCCTTGTACTAGGAAAAGTCCCACGCTGAAAGTTGCGTGTGATTATTCATAGCAGCATTAGTTATAATAGTCCGAAGTGGAAAGAAATAATTGATGAGTGGGAAACAAACAGATAAGGTAGACCATGTGGTGGAAAATCTTCTCACTGTGTCTCCTTTCAGTCCTCTGTCTCTTTCCCTCTTTTATGGAATTTCACAAATGACTTAATTTACAACCCATAAATGACTGTGACTTTCAAGTAACCAATTTAAGGAACCCCAGAAAAGGAAAAGACAACTAAGGAATGAGGAAAAATAGTTTTTTTTCCTTATGTATATAGTCCAAGATCTATAGGGTCTCATTACACAGATCTGACTCCTAGTGATCCTCCTGTTTTCAGCCTGTCAAACTCTTGGATTACAGGCACGTGCCACCATGCCCAGTCTCAATCTCTGTCCCTGCTCACTCAGCGCGCTCCAGGGTTGGGACCAACATGACGGGGATCAAACCTGCGTCTGCCTAAGCAGGCACTTTAATCTGCTGAGCTATCTGACTGACGCCAGGAAAAATATTTCTTACACAATTTCTGTACATTTTCTAGAAGTGGTAGAAGTCTCAGACACTGCCTAAGTCACCTTTCACAGAATGCCCAACACCAGAAACTGAAAGGAGGAGAGTGTTAATTTGTCTGACCTTTGCAGTTCATAGCTGGCTGCTCAAGACAGGAAGGGTGGTAGAAAGGTCTGGTGGAGCACAGGGGCCTACCTCATGGCAGCTGGGAGGTGGAGAGTCAAGGAACAAGGTAAGGAGGAGGCGCCCTTCCGGGTCCCACCTCACGGGGCTGCTTCTTCTGATGGATCCCCACCTTCTAACAACAGCCCAGCTCCCAGGCTTCTGTAATCCAGCAGCTCCACCCATTGCAGTAAACTTTGGGGGAGCATCCGGATGTAAGCCAGAGCGTTATTTAAAACTGGACGGGGCAGATCACTCTCACCTGTTGCCCTGGGCGGGAGTGAGGCAGGCAGAGCAGCAGGATCCACCTCAAGGATCCACAGTGAGGTGGAGACCCAGATTGTCCCAGAGATGGGGAAAACCCTTATCTAACCATCTAAAATAGAGCATAGAATCTAGCAGGTCACAAAAACGAAGAAAAATCCCAACTCAGTCAGCTGCCAAATGTCAGGATCACAATGCGTGGTAAGAAGAAGTAAGAGAGAAATGAAGCATGCACTGTCGCCTCTTGGCACCATGATGTGTTGCTCTTCTCTGGGAAGTTTTTTATTTTATATATTTGGTACAGGGTCTCACTACGCAGCTCCAACTCCAGTGATCCTCCTGTTTTTAGCCTCCCCAGCGCTGGGATAACACGCATGCACCACCACGCCCAGACTCGGCCACCAGTTCAGTGCACATCAGGGGCAGAGCTGGTGCAGTGTGCAGGACAGGGACTGAACCCTGCCCCCTGAGCTTGCCAAAGTAGGCACTTAGTCTGCTGAGCTATCTCGCCAGTCCTTCTGGGCAAATTTTTTAAATACCACGTGTGGGGTTGGGAAGTCATGGAGAAGCTTTGCTCTCATAAAACCTTTCCTACTCATTTTGTTGATATCACATATTCCTTCTAGTTAAATCTTGGAAGTGGCCTACATGTCCATCAACAGTTGAATAGCTAAAGAAATTATAGTGTGTGCACATAATGAACTACTATTCTGTCCAAAAGACTTAAGTCTTTTGTAGGAAAATGGATGCACTTTGAGACCATACTATTCAGTGAAATAAGTCATATACACAAATTTTAAGAACACATTTTCTCTTCTATGAGACATCCTAAATTTTATTTTTTTTCTTAGTTTTTTGAGACAGGGTTTCACTCTGTGTTCCACACTGGTGTAGAACTCACTGTTTGGCCCACACTGGCCTCTAACTTCCAGCTCTCCTCCTGCCTCAGCCTCCAGAGTGTTGCAGTTACAGCTGTATGCCACCACACCTTGCTTCCAAAATACAAATAAAGAGCAAAATAAGAGGTAGACAATAGAAAGTAGAGAGACAAATCTTTCTCAAATGAGAAAGAGATGAAGAGAGAGAGAGGGAAAAAGACGGAGAGAATAAGAAGGGAGTGAAAAATATTAACACATGTTGTATTCATGTAGCAGCTCTCATAATTAGTATAAATGTGTGCTGCAAATATGTCCTAATGAAAAGTAAAAAAAAACAAACAAAACCAAAAAGAATATTTGCTAAGGGTATAAATTGTTATGTTTAATTCAATTTAAAAAATCAAAGCCTTTACCCCATAATTAAAGGTAATGGACTTCAGTATAGGGCAGAATGTGAGTCACGGAGAGTCAATGTTTTCATCAGGAGACGCCAGCTAGTGCTGTGCTGCACCTGGAGGGCTCACCGAGCGGGAAGGCCCCTCGAGGAGGAGGCAGAGGCGGCAGCAGAGGGTGGTGGACAGCTTTGCAGGTTGCGGCCAGCACTGTCGTCCCCGAGAAGACGAGAGCAAGGTTCTTGATTGAGCACGATAGTAACTTACTGAAGTCACTGGAATCAGTGACCAAGGCGGTTTCAAGAAAATGTAGGTTAACAGGGGCAGCTGACTGCTTTGGAAGAGGTCGCCGTCATTTAGACACGAGGAGGTTAGAATAGTGGAATAACTGCGTGGCCCCAGCAGTGGGAAAGCCACTCAATTAGAAGCCACCATGGAAAAAGGATCTCCCCCTGGAAACTGGCTGTAAAGCTGTGGGAGTTCGTGAAGGAAGCTTGAAATCCTAGTAATTGGGAGAGGGAATGAATCACTGCTCATTTAATTCTCTCGTTTAATATTTTTTATTATTTTTATTTTATGAAATGCCCTGCTTTACCTTAAAAGAATCCTGTGGTGGTCCTTCAGTTCCCTCAAGATAAGCCCCAAATGCCACAGCATTTCGATGAAGGTTTTCCGAATCTGTTTCCTACTCTCCTCTCTTTCTTCCTCATCTCACGTGTAAAGCTCCAGAGCCCCCAGCCGCCCCCATGTCTCCACTTCCTGTTGTTTCTCTCAGGCGTATTTCTTGTGTTTGCACCTACCCTCCACTTCCGTTCCTCCAGCTAGGGTCATTCCTTGGTCTACTTGAGGTCTCAGCTTCTCCCTCACTTTACAGAAAACCTGACAATCTCCTTTCCCCTGTCAGAGCCAAGTGTCCTCCCCACGGGTCTTCACACCCTGTCTACAGCACACTGACATCCCGCGGTAGCACAAACTAGCATGTCCAGTGGCTCCCCAAACTTTGGTAGTCGCAGAAATGCTCTTTGGTGCTTCATAAATGCAGACATCCAGGCTCTGGACCAAAGTCTCTGATGTAGCAGGACTCGGTGAAATGCTCTTAGGAACACCATTGCAAGATGGCGGATGGTTTATTAGTCTCCATGCAGTCAACTGTGGACTTGAGAGGGTGGAGGCCAGTACGTCTCTATAGCTCATGGTATAGCTGTAGCAGAAATGCTTCCCTGGCCCCCAGCCAGTATGCTTCAGTTTGTTGGTTGCCCAGGTAATAGTTCCTGTTCCAGATCCAGTTACTCTTGTCTCTTAGAAACAGCTGGTGGCTGTGGTGCACAGTTGGTCACTATGATGACACTGTATAAACCAATCCCCAGCTGACAGGCCGTTCTGCCTCTGTGCTTCCTGCTTGCTCATCCCATGTGAGTCCTAGACCATCAGAGATCAGGGCCTGATATCCTGGGAATGACCCTGATCAGGGCCTACCAATGTGAATAAATCTGTTTCCAAATCCTGGGTGTCTTTTCAGTGTTTTCTTTGCCATTGCATCGACAGTCATGAGGTAACTGTCAAATAAGAGGATAAATGATGTGAGAACAGGAAGAATAAAAAAGTGACTGAAATCTGCATGATGAGGAAACAAGGCAGTAATGGAAAACGGGGAGTGCTGTGTGTTTGTGGGAGAAAATGATGAACTCCTCCATTCCCGCTTCAGACAACAGGTGGGGACGCTAAGGCAATGCCTAGACCGCTCTGCCCCGTGTCTGGCTCTGACTGGGAAATGGAAAATGGCTTGGCCCCGCTGCCCTCATTACCTGTCCACTTCCAAGGACTCAGAAGTGTATTTTCCCCAAAGGTAGTGTATAATTTTGAGAATTGCAATCATTTTTTCCATGTTCATTTGAAGGCTATAAAATAATTTTAGATGCAAAAGTAATTCTAGGTCCCTGCTTGCCCTTGACCTTTGAAGTTTGATTCAAAACATCACACATCTCCCAGTCCAGATGTTGGCAAGTTAATGACATATTGCTGTGTGGAAGAGCTAGGCCTCTTTTGCACAAGGAACTGGAAATCTTTGGTAATGTTATCGTACCTTGATTATTTTTTAAGGATGCAGCTGGAATAGAATTTTGTTACTGTACAGGCAAAAGATGAAAGATTAGGAAAAATAACGAAGCCTTCCTAATGTATTTGGAACTGAACATTGTTGTGTAATCAATGTGAGAACCTTTTAAAACTCACAGCTTCCTCTTCTAGCCCAAGGACAAAAAGGATAATTTCCAGCCACTTGAGTCCACAAGCTGTTTTTAGAGTTTGAACTCCTTGTATTCATTTCCGGTCCTCATCTTTGGCTTCTGAATGACAGGATTCATGCAGAACTAATTACCAAATCTACTCCACCAAGCCCTTTGAAAATGTCTTCATCTTGCCACCAGTGAAAGCATCTTAAAGAAGAATAATGGCTCTGTAAAGCAAATAGCAATCTGGCTGACGCGATTAGTTTCTGTCACAACATACCATGAGTCACAGTGATTTGTGTGTATTTCTTAATGTTCTCTACTGGCTGGTGGCATCTTGAGGACATGGGGACAGACATCCTCAGCACCTCATAGAATAGTTTACATTGGTTGGGTTCTTAATAATGGGTATGGAATGGATAAATAAGTCCTTATGGATCTGGTTGGCTCATCAGCTGGTTCCTATGCAGTGCAAGGCATGCCTATCTCCTGACTCCTCCCTGGATAATCACACCCTGGAGAATCTTAGGCATCTTTTCCTGGTAGGCGTGTCCCCAGGCATTGACTGTTCTGGGCCAGCGGTGAAGCATTCTTAGCCTCTCTGTATGGGTGGACACCCTCAAGCTCAAAGACGTTGTGAGACTACTCCTGAGGTTCCAGGACACACTGGTGGCAGAGCAGAGGCCCAGAAAACTTCCTGAAGCAGCTACCAACAGCTGAGACTTGGCTGCCTTCTTCTATTTTCAGCTGTCTGAGCCAGAAGATGTTTTTCTTCCATAGTTTTTCCTTTCACTGGCTTCCCGGAAGCAATTTCTTATGGATCCTCTGTTCCTTTTGATAATAATTTTCCACTGAGATTTCTCAACTCAGGAGTCTCCCAGATCCATACTAGGCTCTATTTAGAGTGATGTCATCTTCGCCAGCTCCTCTCCTGACACACAGGCAAGTGGCTCAGTGTATCACTGCAGACTCCAAGCCAGAGTGGGGGCTATCTCGTCCGTGTGTTTGAAAATGCCACTCTTTCTTCCTCTAATAGCTTCAAGCATTCTCTTTCCCGTGATCCTTTATAATCTCCTTACACTGACAGAGGATATTTCTGTTGATCCTAACATACATTTTTTTGAGGTGTTTGTACTTATTCTCTTGACAAGAAATCCTTACGAGAAAGTCTTCCCTGCGCCATGGCTACGTCCAGACTCATGTTATCTCCATGTCTCAGTTCTTCTACATAGCATTGCAGTGCTTGCACTCACAGGCACATTGGCTGACTTGCTTCCTCAGACGGAATGTCCATGTAATGTTTTCTTGCACTCTTCTGTTCCAAAGAGAGTGCCAGAGCAGCAGCCGGCACCTGCAGTCGCTGGCAAGATGTGCCTGGCAGCTGTACCAGCCAGACACCGGAGTTCTAGCCCACTCCAATAATAGCATCTGGGCAGCAGGCTGGCTTCCTGCTGACTTACAAATCCACTGGTGCCCTGTGGCGTGCTCCTGAAAACCTAGGAAAGCTTGGCTCTGGGGAACAGTATAGGTCCCCTGACTCTTCTCTAGAATCTAATAGCAGCATCATAAGAATCTCTGTCAGGATTAAAGAGACTTTCTTCAGGCTGTCTGCTTCTGTTAGAGATGGGTGTATTTATCCGGATCCCCTTGTTTCTTCTCTTGGCACCTTGCTATCCTCGAATGCCAATGACCTCCCAATCAGAGCTGATGCTCCCCTATTTCTGCCTCTCGATGGGAACACTTGGAACCTAAGCCCACCAGCCAACTAGCTTTGGAAAGGCAAATGGATGCTACCACTATCAAAACCACTGTGAGGGCCATGTCAACATGAATAATCCATATTTTCCACTTCAACTGCAGTGATTTCTCATGCTTAATGTACACCAAAAAGATACACTGTTATGGAATTCCTAGCAAGCAGGCCATTGTCCACACAAGAACGTCTTCTTTAATGTGTAGAAGGTAAATGTAGGTATCTAGTCAACTCTATCACTGCTGCGCTTTGCGATAGGAGGGCTAGGAGTCTAAAGGGAGGTCAAGCCATTTAGCTGGAAAGTGCAAAGCTTTGGAATCAGATGACCTGAGTTCGAACCCTGTTTCTATCCTTTCCATGTGGCCAAGTGACTGATCTTTTCTGAGTCCTGGTTCCTGGATGCATAAAACAATAATGATATAGATAACTGTAACATTTGAGGACACTGTATTTGAAGAGTAAAGGTAAACACAACATGAAATATACTTAGTGCAGCTCCTCACGTAAGACTCACACTCTTACTGTTTGATGAAGGTTTGTTTTTTGTTCCTTCTATGAGCTATCAGCACCAGCATGCGCCTGCATTCTCTGGTCCTGGCAAGTAAAGCAGGGCCTCGAGTCATTTGTTCCAAGACCGAGCTCCCTTCATGCACAGTGCTATCTTTCTGGTGTGTCACATTTTTCAGCTCAGCCTTGATGACAGGTTCATGTAACGTGCTGTGAGGGCCCCCAGCAATTGTGGTTGGCTGAGGAGATGACATGGGATATCATGGAGCTCTTCCCACCCCTTCACTCAACACTGTGGTACGGCAGGAAGAGGCCTTTCCAGAAAGCCCTTGCAGGATAGCGGGAGTGCGAGGGTCTGTTTTAGGACACGCTGTTCTCGGACTGTGCTCCTGGTGGCTTGGTTGGGCCTGCTGGCTTCAGAGTCCCTAGAAGTGCCCTTCACAGCCTCTGGAGTTTTCTGCAGAAATGTTTCTGCTGTGAAGTCCTTTAAAGTTCAGTTCAGATTTCCCATGCATCTGGAAATTCCAGTCACCATCGCTCTCTGACTATAATTTCCATTCCTTTCGTGGTAACTGGTCTGGGACTGTACTTGATTAAGGCTCCTATTTTCTTTCCAAATTCCTCCTTCACCAGTTTTCATTTACTTAACAAACTGAGGAGCTTCCTGGATTTTTCATTGAAATCCGAGAAGACAAGTTGAGGCAGCTGTCCATTCTCCATGGCAGTCTGCTGCGGGCTGACCACCACTTCCTTCCTTCCAATGTCAGAGATACTTTAAGGGCTGCAGATGCCTACATCAGAGGTTTGCAGACTTTGACACACTTGCAGGTCTTCCGAGGTTTTTTTTCCCTAAAATGCTGATTCTGAGTCCGGAGGTCTGGGGTTGGCCTGGACTATTCCCAGTGATTCTTATGGTGCTAGAGTATAAATCAAAAGGTCGGGTAGAGCTCCATGGCAAGTTTTATGCATGAATGCTATACAGATTGGGTTCCCTACTTATTGAAACTTTCACTGAATTCAGCTATTATTTTCTTTCTGGGTTCTTCCAAGGAACTTTTTGATCATTGCATCTTTCAGCAGCGCCAAGACACTGTAGAAGAAATGATCCAAGTGTGCTCTGTCTTGCTTCAAATACCCCTCTCCCGTCATTCTGGCCTCATTCTGCAGCATTCTGGGGATGTCTTTTTAGTGTCTTTATGAGGTGTGATTACAAACACAGGGGTTGCTGCTGCTGAGCACCATCCAGTGGAGAGGCAGGACTGTAGAAACACCACGATGTGTCTCCATCAGCCTTACTCACTGGATCTCACCTGGGGGGCTTCTGATTCTTCCCCCAAATCAAAAAGACCACATTATGTCTTTGAATCAATTCAGGGCATCAAAGAAGCCGTGGCAGCTCAACTGAAAACATGAAAGAGGAACTCCAGACAGTGTCTGAATAATGAGACAAGTGTTTGAAACAAGAGGCTGTATTTTGAGGGGGATTGGTGGCAGTGTGTCTTTTATTGTGCATAATCTTAGAAGAGAAAGAAAAGAAGCTGGGCATGGTGACACACACGTGTAATCTCAGCACTCAGGAGACTGTGGCAGGGAGATGTCTGTAAGCTTGAGACCAGCCTGGGCTAAAAAGTGAGCTCAAGTGGACTTCATAGTGGGGGAACCTATCTCAAAAAGCTAAAATGAAAGTCAAGTCAAGTCAAGTCAAGTCAACTAAACTAAACTAACTAGAAAAAAAAGAATGCAAATACACACACACACACACACACACACACATTCATTTTCCTCTTTGATCTCCTACAATTCCACATTCCCTGAAGCTCGGGTCAAAACCTCTCTTCCTTCTACTCCTCATGAAATTTTGTTTGTGAAACCCTCGGTTTTCAAAGTATGTCCTACATTTTATTTTATTCCTTTCTACAGCAATTACTTCTAACCTGGTCTGAGTCACTGTCATTCCCCTCCCAGATTACAGTAGTGACCTTCTGATAACTGATCTCTCTCAGCCACCCCATCCACCACTACCCTCGACCTCACCTCCTACCACCTGGACCCTTGCCTCCTTCGCTATTGCGGCATTGGTTCTTTAGTCCTAAGCTTCTCCTCCCAGGGCTTTCACACTGGCTGCTCTCTCGGATTGCAGGGCTCTCTTCAGGGCTATCTGCTGTCACCTGTGCCCACTGCCGTAGGTCTGACTCATGTCCTTGCACCACAGCAGAGAGACCAGTCCTGATCAGTTCATGGGGAACAGGGGCGCTTTTGCAGCCTGACTTCTTCTTCTTCCTGCAGTGTTCAACGGAGGGGTTTTATATTTTGGTTTATTGCCTGGATCTGGTATCAGAAGGAAAGTTTCAAGAAAGAAAGACCCTTTCATACTTGCGTTTAGTGAGCACTCAGTAAATATTTGTTGAATGTAATAGTGAAAAAGAATTAAATTTTCCGGCAATAATTAATTTTCTAAGCCTCAGTGGCATACTTACAAATGAAAGTTTATTGAAGGCAGCAGATACTCAATCTTGCTTTTCTTCTTCATAAGAGGAAGAAAGTTCTGTTTTCATAAGATTACTGCAAAGCTTA
>PVKN010018857.1:0-16643 GCA_004027915.1 Capromys pilorides | reverse complement strand
ACAAGGAAAGCCAGAGTAAAGGCAGGAAGGCACACACTTAAGAATGGATTGCTCTCTGTTTTGTGTAATCCCAATGAGAAATCCTATGTGCATGAAATAAGCAGAGATTGTGAATGGGCTTCAGTGGACTAGATTGGAAAGCACAGAGGAAGGAGAAGTGATGACTGGAACGCTGAGAGAAACTCTCAGGCCTTTCACACGGAGCCTCGGGTGTAGGTGTTCTCACACGCACAGGTGGTGGTCACACTGAGAGTGAGCAGGTACTGAGGAAATGCGCAAGAAGAGACGGTGGTCGGCGGTGTGGTCGCCAGTGAAGGTTTGGTGCCTGGGGGTCTGGAAACTTCTATTCAGATACAACAGCCCAGGCTTGGGGGACTGGACTGCTCAGTACAGACCCAGCCTCTTTTCTTCAGAATTTTCGCTCTCCTTTATCTAAATAAGAGCTCCTGGTTAAAAGCTGTGTGTCAGGTCCCATATGGGACCTCTAAGATGTAATTTCATTCAAGGGCCCCCAGGCGTGGAGGCTGGCCAAGATTCTGAGAAGATATCAAATAAAAATCCTTGAACCAATGGAAAGCAATTTTCATAATTAGGAGGAACACAGCATCCCATATATCATCGTTAGTCTCAGACAGGGAACAGAAGGTTGGTCTGGGAGAGGATGCTGTCTCTAAGCAGCAAACAGGTGGCCAGTGCAGTCAGGGCCAGCTCGGAAAACCTTAGGCAACCCTGCTCAAAGAATTGCCCTGCTGCTCCCCTGGAGACCCCCACATGTGCCAGAGAAAATAATTTTCAGTTATTTGGTAGTGGGTATTTATTTGACTATGTTGGTGCACTTCTTCTTTTTCTTTTTCTTTTTTTTTAAAGAATACAAAATGCTAATGAAAAAAAAACCCACATTAGAAGTAATATTTTATTCTTGCAGAGAAATCAGAAAAGCCAAGTGATGGGAAGTCTTGGCACCTTTGTACACTGTGGTAACCAAAGGGATGTTGTATCTCTTTATAAGTCAAAGTTTTGATATCACAGAACATCCAAAAAACAAATAAGGTTTTATTTAATCTGGTTGCTTTCACAAGGGTGTTCAAGCTCCTAGTCCATAATTGATGACAGCTTTTCCCCATGCCACAGTGAGTCCACGGCCTCTTGGCAGGCTAGGGCCATAGAAGGCAGGCACAAACCAGCTAAAAACACCTTAAGAAATAGGTGAAATAGTGATGCCCTGAGACACAGGCTTGTATATCTTTCAGGTTCAACGTCGATTAGACCTTAGCCAATCCTATAGAATTAGTTTTACAAATCTTGTTTCATAACTTTGAATACACAAGCGACTTGTCAGGAAAAGGTACCAGAGAGTGAACTCTGGGAATCCTGACTGACTATTCCACAGCAGTCGTAAGCCATGAGAAGGTCCTCCTAGCTACAAAGTTGATTTGTGTGTGTAATGTGCTTCTGCGGCTCCCAAACACATCACCCACAGGGTCCATGCACCACTGTGGGCAGGGTCTCATGCCAGAAAGCCCCTCTGTCCTCTGGGAGCTGCAGAATCTGTTGTCTTCATGCCCTGTTGAAGCCTAAGTCTTCATCTCTTCATGGAGCCCTTCTCTGACAGCTGAAGCTGGACCACTCTCCCCGCTGCCCCTGGACCACCCCGCTGCAGTGTAATCACGCACTTAAAGTGATTACTCTGCCTTGGCTGTTCCCCCCTCCCTCCCTGCACTGTGAGACTAAAACTAGCTCTGACAGAGATCTCCAGTCTGCTCTTCATGTTTAATCCAGAGTGAGAACACACATGGTCCAACTGACCAGCAGTCATTGTGCACTGCCCCCCAGCAAACGCCCTAAAGAAACAGTTAATTATCATGGTGCATGCTTGGAATCGCAGCACTCAAGGTGATGAGGCAGGAGGATCACAAATTAAAGGCCAGCCTGGGCTACACAGCAGGTTCAATACCAGCCTGTACCACTTAGTGAGACTCTGTCTCGAAAACCCCTAAAACTAGACAGGAATAGAAAGAAGGGAAGGAACAAAAGAAAGAGAAACAGTATAAGTAAGACAAAATAAAATGCCCACTTCTGGGACTCAAAAGATGAAGATCGAAGATCATCGCTTTATGCAAAGCTCCTTTCCTTTGTAGACTTGCTTCATGAGTAAATATGATGAGAAGAATAAAAAAGGAATTACAATAGTTAAATACTTTTTAAATGTTTTCATTCTTTGTTGATCTGTTTTGCTATAGATGATTTGTTCTCATTAAATCTCATCCAAGAAAAGTATTTATTTTCCCATTAATTTGATTTTGATTACAAGTGTACAGAATAGAAAATGTCTTATTCCTCCAGAGGAGCTGTGTTGTAGAGACAACCATGCTAGGCGCCCATCGCCCGTCGCCTCCTGCTGTGAAGGTAACCTTTAGCAAGAGCTATGGCCCCTTAATGTTTTAGTGGAAATTGCTCTTGTGAAAATGAGGCCCCACAGTATCTTGGCTCACTAATTCATGCCTTGTGAGCCAAAATTAAAGCATTAAAATTTCATAGATATGATATCATTTATAAATCATGTCATAAAAACATTCATTTTCTGATAGGCCTGGGAAACCGGCAGGTCTTCTTCTTCCTCCAGCTGTAGCCCCAAGTTCATGGCTCCACATCAGTATTTGTCAGAAATAGAGCTGGGAAAGCAAAGAAGTTGCTAGCACCAGGGCCCCCAAAGCAGCGGAGCACGGTCCTGCGACCCTGCGTGTGCTCACGGCGTTGCCTACGTGGCAACACGAGCTGCATCTGCAACGTCACAGAGCAGGCAGCTCCTGGAGCAGAGCGTTCCCATTTCTATGTCTCGTTTTGTTCCTTTGGAGGAAGTGACAACCTCCCATTCCTCCAGTTTCTCTCCGGGTCTCTCAGCACGTTTTGTGTGAGGGCAGTGGAATAACCAAGTCGATGGTTAACATTCTCCACACTGTGAAAAATGACAGCAACGATGCTTTTCTAATATCCTTAGATGGCAATTAGGAGTTGACAACTGCTTAATGGATGGACAGAAATAACCGGCCCTAGTTTACTATCCATTTTTCTTTCAATTGTCGTTTGCTATGCCTGGATAAAGAAATCCCTTTGTCTGTTTAAAATATTAGAAATCAGAATATCCGCACTGAGGTGTTTCGGGAAGGTACCTGACCCATGCTTGTTTGGCTGGCAGACGCTAATAGGTGTATAACCACATTTGCCGACCATAAAATCCCTGTGGGCGAAACCCTTTCAGCTGCACTAATCCACGACTTTCTTGAAACATGCTAATTTGCCCTAATAATGCAGAAGCTATAAGAGTTCCCGTCCCATGTAAACAATTCATATAGTGAACAATCAGCAGAAGTCAGCTATTCTATCTGATTGGGACTTTATTACTTTTCAGAATTTGGGAGTTTTTTATCTTTTTGTGTTTTCATACTTCAACTCACTATACTGGTTTTTCACAGCATAGTGTGAAGACAGACGCTTTGGACTTTAATATGAAAAATCAGAGGACCATCTTTTTATTGCTTGATTTGTGAGATATAGAAGAATCTATAAATTCAGCATTAAAGATTAGCCCCAGAAACTTGGAATGGCTATACGGCATGAGATTCCTAGATCTAGTACATCTTCTTCAGGTTGAAACTGACCTACCCACAGACCTCTCACAGAATTCCCTTAATCTTTGTGAGACAGCGTCGGCATGCTCATGCGCACTGGCATATTCCACAAACGCAACCCACCTGTGCCATCACTAATTTTGTCCAGTATATAATCTAATATGTACTTTAGCACTAATTGAAATATTGGTTCTTTTATTGTCAGCCTGCAATGCCTTTCCAACAAGGTTTGAAACAGTTTCGAGCAGAATTTCAGTAACATGCATGTGGGAATATGCCTACACATGCATTTCCTGTGGAGGTAGATGTACATATACATGTACCCTGTACTGAGGCACAGAGAAAGAGCTCCTCTCGCCACACATGCTTCCATGCTACATACAACTTTGGATCTGAGAAACGCAGGGCATTACATGTATAATCAAGTCAGTGGAAAACCTGAGTGAGTCTTAGTTAACAGCTCTGGTGAGTTTTTTGACTGTATGAGCTTCAGTGCTCATGAAAGCTTTTTACTTTGCAGTATAGGTAATCCCAAACATACCCAAGTACAGACAGAGGCCCCTCCCATCCATCCCAGCATCCACGAGCATTGGCTCAGGGCTCTCTGGTGTCTTGTCTTTGTCATCAGCCACATTCTCCAGCCCCCTCCCTTCCGGTACTACTTCCAGGCCAGGCAAGATTGCATTACCATCACATTTCCGTTAATGACAGGGTTATGTTCTGAGGAACGCATTTTTAGGTAGTTCCGTCATGACGAAAACACGAGAGAGTGTGCTTACACAAACTGAGGCGGCTATGGCATCACTCGGCAGTATAATTTTATGGCGCTGAAGTCAAATACGTGGTCCATCATGAAGGAAACGTTGTGAGCAGCACCTGACTGGAATGTGTAGTTGGCACTAAAGTTTAATTATTTTAAAATTTGTCTTCTTTTTAACAAGAAGTCTGTATGTCTAATGTTGTTTACATACTAGAAACACAGTGTCTTTCACTTCTTTAGAGAAAGTTTCCATTAATATTACATGCCTAAATCTAATAGTACAATAGAGATTACAAATGGTGGTATTCTTATTTTCTTATATCTTTTTCATTTCTTAGATGCATTATATTTATATTTTAGAATGTATCTATTCCTTGATTATCAGTGACTCTTTTCTTTCTTTCTTTCTTTCTTTCTTTCTTTCTTTCTTTCTTTCTTTCTTTCTTTCTTTTTTTGTATTATGGCCAGCTCAGCCTGCCCTGGGGGTGGGCCTGGCACAGCATGTGGTGCTGGGGATCGAACCATGGTCCCTGTGGTTACCTAAGCTTTCCTAAACTGGTGCTTTAAACCACTGAATCATCTTGCCAGCCCTATCAGTGACTCTTGATGACTGTTCACTTACTGGATTAAGACACATATAGCAGATTAGTAGAGCTCACTTTCTGGTGTGTCTGAAAGGACCTGGAAGGTCCTGGTGTGACCACAAGGACTGCGTCTGCTTTGGACAACTTCTCTACTGCTGCTTCCTCTGATACACTCAGCTTTCTGGCTGCCAGGGAGTGAGCAGCGTTTCTCCTGCTGGCATTTCTGCCCTCAAGCCAGCCAGCCATGGACTGAGCCCTGCTGCACCATGTGCCAAGGAAATCCCTCCTCCTTTAAACTGCATGTGTTTGGGAATTTGTCCCAGTAATGGGGTCGTTCTATTGGCATACAAAAGAAAGGGCATCTTCTTAGGTTTTTATTGATAGTGTTAAAAAGATCATGAGTTAGTTCCTTAGCAGTCTCTAGCAGGACTCCATTTTTTACTGTCATGCAAAATACTTGATTTTTTGTAAATTTATCAAAACATTTCAACCTATTGCAGTTGAGTCTATGCATGCTGATAGGGCCCGAGCTTCTCACAGTTGGAGGCTCCCAAGTTCCCTTGACACACTTACCTCACTCTTAACTCCTTGGGATACAACGCCTTCCTCTGTTTTCTACCCAGCTTCCTCCTTCTGTCTCTTGCTCCTTTAGGGTGCTCTTTCGCGTGATTTTAACTTCAGGGGCTCCAGTTCCAGTACTCCTATTTAGCAGTGAGTGCCTTCAGGAGCTTCTGATGGATTTAGCTTTAAAGTGTAAGCTACTGAGCTGCACAAAAACGCCAAAAAATAGTTTTCAACAACCGGTTTTATTCTTCACACATTTTATGTCATCTTAGGGAATCATATTAGTGTTTGGCATTTTAATTTTGGAGTGGTCTGCTAGCCCCAGGCTGCAAATCGCTGTGCTCTTTTGTGTCTTTATCACTGGCTGGCACATGGCAGTCACTTGAATCATTGCTCGGTGATTTAGTGATCCACAGAACAAATGAATAAACAAGCCCATCATCTCCTCTTACTTTCAAGCATAAATCTGGTTTTGGATACTGTGCTGTGAAACTGTGGACACCCTAGGCTGATCCCCGGGGTTGATTTACAAGAGCAGGTGGGGAGTGCGTCTCCAGCACCACTTGGGAGGAGGGCTTGAGCGCCACCCTGTCCCTTGGATGGAACCACACTCTCTGTGCGATCTTCAAGACACTTCATTCTCACAAACACCAAAGTAAAACATATGCTTTGGCATGTTATGGGATTTTGTGCAAAGAAGTTGAAATAATTTAAATGAATATGAAGAAGGTGGCAGTGCCATAGAATTATCGTAGCTTTATTCCTTTCCCTTTTTCCCCCTGATCTGTTTAGGTGATTTATCTCTTCCGATTTCCCCGAATGGTTTAGTGCCAAGATTTCATAGAAATAGGTGTTCTAAAAGGCACTAAATATTGTTTTTTAATTACCACATGGCCTCAAAGGAACAAGTAATCCTCATCTTCCTTTTATTGGCACTAAAATTCTCTATAACCACCAGCTCCCATAAAGATCATTCTTTTTAAAGCCTTGTTTTTTCCTAAGGAATGTTGATTTTCTAGAAAGATCACTTCGGAATGAAGTCAAGCAAAGCATAATCATTGTCATTCAAGGCAACATCTGGGAGTCTATGAGGGCACTAAGAGCCACCCTAATTGGAAAGGCTCCATGTGTTATAACAAAATTGTTTATTCCCCAAAGAAAGCAGTGATTTCCCAACAGGATATGTGCATAGTCCAAACATAATGGTACATAGTCGCCTGTGTGCTTCATCCTAAATCCATGTTTATCAAATGTAGTATTCCTTCCATCAGTAGTCTACACATATGTTTTCACTGAACTCACCCTAAAAGTAAGAACGATTTTTGAGGACTTAACCTCAATGAATTAGGTTGAATCATATGAAACTGACATTTCATGGGTCAAAACTAGTTGATCACTGGCAATTTAATATTTTGGCAGCTTCTATTCTCATTTATTAGTAACCAATATGTATAAAATACGATGATTACTAATTGATAGGTTCGGACACAATTACTCTTCTAGCAAGAATCAATCAAGCAATATAGATCTGCATTTTAGCTCTTGGATAATATCTCAGGTGTTTGAGTAGTTCTTTGAAGACCAAATTGCCACAGTTTTTCCTTGGGCACTGCCACTAGCTGAAATCTTTCTTTTTTCTTTTTTTTTTTTTTTTTTTAGTGTATTTAGTATAAGGGCTCACTACACCGATTGGACTCATAGTGATTCTCCTGTTTTCAGCCTCTCACATTCTGGGATTACAGGCATGTGCCACCACGCCCAGTCTCAATTGCCTTCTCAGTTGCCCCCAAGGGTTGGGCCAGCACGGCATACAGAGGATCAAACCCCAGCCACTGTGCTCTGCCCAAGCATATGCTTTAGTCTGCTGAGCTCTCTGGCTGTCCCCACTAGCTGAAATCTTGACCAAAGATGCGTGTCAGCTGTTCAGCTTCCTATTGTGTCCATATGCTTATGCTGTAGCCAGTTTTCCACAATGTACAATTCTATGCAGAAATCTAAGCCCCTTGTCCAGTTAGAGATGAAGGACTAATTCACCAATAAGTCAAAGCTAGATAGTATGATAAATACATAACCTGATTTGACCAGACCCTCTGAATCAGAGTAGATTGCAGTGTGCTCACAGACCACGCTCAGCAGGTGGACCCTTGACCCATGGATAATTAGTGATGTCTTTGTCAAGTAGAAAGTTAAATTTTGGTAAAATTTAATTTATGTCTAAATTTCCAAATGAAAATGGATATAAATGAAAGCTCATATTTAATTTCAGTTACATTTCCCATCAGTGGTCTTTCCATGTGGTTTCAACTTCACATAGCATGGTGGCCAGCCTTGTAAACTGAGCCCCTCAAAAAAGTACTGGAGAAAATCAGGGGAATATCATCTAGGCCAGGGGTGGCACACCTAAACATGCGTATGATTTGTTTTTCTTTCAAGACAAAAGGTGTTAATGTATGGGTTGTTTTTTTCTAAACTAAAACCCGAGTATTAAGATTTACTTGCAGTATCAGAACTTTGTGATAAGTGGATTGGGGTTGCAGTTTAGGCCTTCATCTCTAAAGGTTTTCCACTATGAGTCCAGGCTCTTCTGACCTGGCTGTGGATTTCACGTATTGTCACTAGAAGATCACATAGTATCAGTTAATTGTAGCAATTACAAGCCCACTCAGAATCAGGAAGAGCAAAGATCTCACTATGGGAGGAATGACTCAGAATTTGTGTGTATCACACAACCATACTGCCTATGTATTTTTAGCGTGCTTAACAAGTGACCATCTGAATTTGCTACCTCCAGAGATATCCCAGAATGCAAATGATTCCTTTGCTGCAAAGCATTAAAAATTAGAAAATCTTTGCAAACTCAGCAACAGTTTGCTTTCTTATTGTATTAGTCATATTTCCATTGCTGTAACAAAATACCTGCAAATAGTTGCTTCAAGAAGACAGGTTTACTTTGGCTGACAGTTGCAGAGATTTCAGTGCATGGTTTGATGGCTGCATTACTTTGGGCCTGACGTAACACAGAATATTCTGGCTACAGGAGCATAAGGGAGAGGAGGCTGCTTACCTCATAGCAAGTGGGGAGCAGAAGAAGTAGAATAAAAAAGCCAGACAGAAGGGGCCAAGGATAAGATACATGCCCCAAGGTGATGACCCACTTCCTTCAACTAGACCCTGAGCCCGAAGCTTCCCTTGTGTGGTAGTTCATACGTTGTGTCTACTTGAGGAAGCTTGGCTGGATCAGCTCCCTGGGATCAGGCTGCAGGATATGGAAGGCCTGCCCTGGGATGTGATTGGTTCCACCTTGGGGTGTGATTGGTTCTACCCTAGGGCCAGATGTGCTACCCCAGAGTGACTCAGCACAAAAAGTGTATAAAAAGGAGTTGAGGAAGACTTTATGCAGCCCTGCCCTGCCTGCTTCCTTGAAGAAGTCCTGGTCTTTGGAGGAGCTTGATCTTCCCAGCCACGCCACCTCAGAGGATGTCTGATCTTCACAGTTGAGTGCTGGTGCAGAATTTGGAAGAGAGAGGCTTCATGGATGATGCCACAGCTGTTGCTCTTCCTCTACTCTTCATTGTTTTCTGCCACCAAGAACTGCTGTGCTTTGCCTTGGAGCCAGCAGAGTATGAACTGAAACCTCCACAAACTGTGAGCTAAATAACCCTTTCCTTCCTTCCTTTTGAGTATTGAGTATTTGTCCCAGCAATGAGTATAAAGTAACTAAGACACTTTGTCACCTAAAAGTGCCATCAAATGATGAGCCCATGTATCAGCAGATGAAATTTGACCCTTCATGATCCAATCACCTCCCACCTCTAAGCACTGCTGCCCTGAGGCCCACACTTCCAACACCTGAGCTTCTGGTAGACATTTCGGGTCCATACCACAGCAAGTATCCTTCTAAGTTTTTGCCTGTCCTTATGGAAAGAGTGGATCAAGCTCCCTTGTTTACTTGAAAGTAATTTCAAAATCAACTATATTTTCTTTTGAAGGATTACATTCCTAGTCGCTTTGACCAAATTTCCTATATTCTTCCTCATCAGTTATCCTCAGAGCAAAAAATAACTTATCATTTTCCCATTTTGAGCATACTAAACTTGAAACTGTGCTGCATTTAATACTGCCCCTTGCTGCAAGGGCCGTCACCATGCTATATGTAGCAGAAATACCCTTCAATACCCTGTACAACTTATAGAACAATTCATTAGAACAAACTGTGCGTATATATTTTTTCAGGTCCTTGGAGTGCCATCATCCTCTGAGAGCTGATCTGGTAGACTCTGTGAGATGCTTTCAGGCACCAAATGTTTGTGCCCCATATGGCTGATGTTCTCAGCCAGTGAGCGCTCCACTGCCGCATACCAAGTGGAGACTGTGCAGCAGCACCCTCAGGAGCCTCTCTTTCTGCCACATACTTTTGTGTTCTGGTGAACTGTTGGACACCATGAGAGCAGACAAAGCATACGCAAATGGTAGAGCTGAGACCAAGGCAAAGGCACACAGGGAGAATATCACATGGCGCGTTAGCATGCAGAGCTTCCAGCAGTTGGGGAAGCCTTTGATGAAAAGGTCAAGGTAACAGATGGTAAAGATCAGCAGGAAATTAGGGATTGGTGTAAGTCCTTTTGACATTCAGAAGGGCACTGTAGAGCTACCCTGAAGGACTGGCCAACATTTGTCTGAAACATTCCTAGACTTCTAGTGATTTAACAAAAATGCAAGTATCTACAACTAGAATGCCAGAAACCTACCTGTACAGGGAATATATGCTTAGGGCCATACATGATTAGGGCCAGTGAGTACTTTTTTATTTCAGAAATATATGCTCCACATCAAAAGCATATTTCTTTTTTTTCTTTCTTTCTTTCTCAACTTAGAACAGATTTCCATTTTCTACTTAAAGTACAGCCTTCTAATTTAGTTTTGACCAGAGGAGACTGAAATAGTATTAATTTCCCCTCTATTATTTGAGTTAGTTTTACCTTTTTAAATGGCTGTGTTACACTGGTATCCCATCTTCAGAATGTTGAAAATTACACAAAGCCTGATTCTCTTCGGTGCCAATACTCTAACATAATCTGGCCAAAGTGGTGGTAATGTGGTCAATATTTACTGAGCACTATTAGGTTCCAGGCATGGCCCATTTCAAAAAGTTTTGATGACCAACATGTAAGGTGGTTTACCTGGATTCTCTTCGCCTTATATATGTGGAGGATTTGGGAATTTAGATCACTTGCCTGTGGTCTTATGGTCAGCAAGTGAGAACTTGGATCAGTGTAACATTTGGATTGATGTCACCTACTAAATGTGCTATTTAGGATGTCAACCATCTCCTCCAGAGGGGTCTTATTCCTGTACTCCACAACAGCAGACTTTAATCTGGCACCATGCTTGCTTGAGTCATAGTAGATAATTAATGAATGAATGAATGAATGAATGAATGAATGAATGAATGAATGAATACGCTGTAGACCTGTCAGCTCATGAATCCACCAAGGGTCCTTGCAGCAAAGCCCAAGTCTGCTTAATGCAAACCATGGCTGTCACTTGCAGTATACACTGAAAATACTTTTCAAGTTGTAAGTTCATAACTATATGGTTCCATGGAAACACCTTTCTGGGTGGTCCAGAAACACTGGGGCTCTGCAGTCCCTTTGTTCAGGACATGTCATGTCTCTTCTCTTTCCAAATATCTAGACTACTATGAGCACCCTCAGACACTAAATTATGTAAAGAGCTTTCCTAAAAGGAGAGACAAGATTTAGAAGAAGGACCTATCGGAAATCCTACTTTTGGACTGCAGTGGGAATTGGCCTCAGTTAAGTCATGAAATAAGGGGAAAAAAGAAACTAAGCAGAGGTGGTTGAACTGAGAGTTCTTCAAAGCCCTTTGACTTACTCTTTCTGTTGTCACGTGAGCAGAAGTGATGTATGCTACCTCCACGTAGAGGCTTTTAGAGACCTCATACAAAACCCTGGCAATTGATCTTTTCTCTGTTATAACACACCAAATAATGAGTGTTCCATTAGCCTGGGTCTCAGAGTAAGGCCAACTGGTTGTTATCATGCAATATGAGCAAGAAATAAAGCTTGCATAAGTCACTGAGACTTAGAGTTATTTGTTAACCACTGTATGCTTAACCTGAAGCTGTAAACTAAATGCACTTGAGGAAATCTAGGCTAATACTATAGAAATACTGTTAGGTGCAAGTGCACTTTGCAGGCCTGGGAACTTCCAGCTGGAGGACAGCCTGGGCATGGACACAGTCTCTGTGTAACTGGATGGGATTGGGGTGGAAGGGTGCAGGCAGAGAACACAGGTTAGGTTGCAGCTCGCAGAACAGTGGAGGACCTGAGGATAATAAAAGATAAGGTGGCATCTGCTTCTTGTATTAGAAAGTAAATAACATTTACTTGTTCTCTACCCCCTCCCTGTGACTTTCTTTGGAAGCATCTAGCTCTCTGCCATCTGCCAGGACTTTACACTAACTTAGCATTAATCAAATATGCATTATATCTATTTCTGAGTTAAAATAGGAGTTTTAGGTCTCCATGGCATGGTGAAGTCAGGGTTCTCCATGTTCTGCCCCTCTTCCAGAATCAACTGACTCATTGTACACCAGTTGATGCCAGACCTCCAGCTTTTCATTAGATTCCATTCGTGCAGAGTGTTTTGTAACTCAAAATGCTTGAAAATCACTGCCTCTTGGGAGGCCACAAGATTATTTCAACTATTTTGAGATGATTATCCTCGAATGCTGTGGACTCTGCTCTGGTCTGTCCTGATCTCAGTCCTTGTTTTGAGCATGTGGCAAAAGAATCTTTGCAACAGTGATAAATATTCACGTGCACTGTGTTCTGCTCCCAGGCCCTGCGGGACTATATTTAGAACTCTGTATGTTCAGATGTACTATGTCAACACTGAAATTTAATTACTGTGATGGACTTGAAATCCATGCACCTCCTCACACTGTGGAGTGAAGATCGCGCTTGTGTTTGTTCGTTTTCCTTTGTGCTCCCGTGGAAGAGAGTGGCCATCTATTGAACCGGAACGCCCACCTGCCCTTCTCCTCAAAATGAATGAAAAAATTTCTAAGTTTTACGACTATTTTATCTCTGTGTCATGAAAAAGAAATACTGTCTTGCTAAAATCTTCGGACACTTCCCAGTATGCACTATCTCTCCACTACTCCTATTATCACTCATCCTGTTAACAAATGATAATGTTCATTGCTAGAATTTTTAAAGTGTTATTAAGTTAGCCCATTATTTTAAACTCAGGTTAAGATGAGGAATCCAGATTTATAGATACCTGATGCAGTTTCATTAATAACTCAAGACATTTTAATTTTTCTCTCTCTTTAGGCAAAGGACTTCCCATTGCTTAATGTTATATTAACCAGCATTTTCATATTTCTTCAAAATGTTTCTATTCTGTATATACTGTTTACTGTCTTTGTCAAAGGCAATGAGTAGGAATGAGAAGTATCTACATGATATAGAAACTATTACCTCCTTGGCCCTGTGTAATAGGTAACTGGTTGCTGTTAAAAATGAATCTGTCTGGGGCTTTCCCTACTTTTATATAGGATTTTTAGTTCATTTATAATGAATGGCATCAATTCTATACCTGAAGACTAAAAGAATATCTGTGTTTACCTGCTGATCCATAACCTGCAGGTTAGATTGTGTCAGCTGTGTTTACAGCTGGTGGTTGGATGAAACAACGCTTTAAGGCTGAAATGAGAAGATCGCTGTCAGATTCGGACACCAGACATGAATACCTCTTTCAGGAGATTATTATTTGAATGATTTTATCTTTGTCCTGATAAATGATACAAAATAAGCCATGGGAAGTAGATACTGCCCCCTGCAGGAGTAGAGACAGGGAAAAAACGTGCTTGATTGCCTGATGTGAGATGGGAAGGTAGGGAGGTGTCCAGGGACTGGGCTCGGACTATGGGTCCTGGCTGGCTGGTGCTCAGGAAGCATGCAAGTGTCACCACTGGCCAGTCCCCAAAGGCACGCAGCCCATCTGGCTCATGCAGCTTCTATGTGTGCAGAGCACTGCCTGTGGCTTTGAGATGCATGGCTACAGGGAGAAGGGCTGAGGCCCTGGGAGCAAGAGGAGCAGTCTGCATCCTTGCCCCAAACTTTATGAAATGGTGGGATGCAGTGTATGCTTGGACACAAAGAATCCAGTTCAAATCCCACTTTGCAGGCTCACTGGTCAAGTGACTGGAGGTAAATCTGCCTTTGCATCTGTAAGCTGGTGTTGGTGTAAGGTGTAAATGAGACCATTCAGAGCAGGGGTCTGCTCAAATTCTGGACACCTAATGGCTCTTGATAAGGAAATTCTTCCAGGAGATTTAGTGTTTCTGTTTCAATATTTAGATCTTTAATCCATTTTGACTTTAGTTTAGTGCCTGGTGATAGACCTGGGTCAAGTTTTAGTTTTCGGCATGTAGAGATGCAGTTTTTCTAGCACCAGTTATTATTAAAGAGACTATCTTCCTTCCATTAAACATGTTTGTCCCCTTTGTCAAAGATAAGGTGGCTGAGTGTGTTTATATCTGCTTCTGCATCTTCTAATCTATTCCATGGATCCTCAGGTCTATTTTTTGCTAATACCATGCTGATTTTATCACAGTGGTTTTGTAGGATAATTTTAAGTCAGGAATTGTAATGCCCTCTGCCTTATCTTTGTTGCCCACAATTATCTTTGCTATTCTAGGTCTTTTCTGCTTCCAAATAAATTTTAGGAATGATTTCTCTAGGTCGGTGAGGTATGTTGATGGTATTTTGATAGGGATTGCATTAAATCTGTATAAAAATTTTGGGAATATGGCCATCTTCACAATATTGATTCTTCCTATCCAGGAGCAGGGGATATTTTTCCATTTTCTGAAGTCCTCAATGATCTTCTTTTCTGAATATGGTAGTATTCATTGAATAGATCTTTTACCTCTTTAGTTAGATTAATTCCTAAGTATTTCATTTTGTGTGGTGCTACGGTAAAAGGCATTGTTTCTCTAATTTCTCTATTGGTGTGTTTGTTATCTGTGTAGAAGAATGCTATTGCCTTCTGAGTGTTGAGTTTGTATCCCACTATGCTACTGAATTTGCATATTAATTCTAGCAGCTTCTTGGTGGAGTTTTTTGGATCTTCCAAGTAGACTATCATGTCATCTGCAAATAATGATAGTTTAACTTCTTCTTTACCTATTCTTATTTCTTTTGTTTCTCTCTCTTGTCTAGTGACTGTAGCTAATTATTCCAGAACTATATTGAATAGGAGTGGTGATAAAGGGCATCCTTGTCTTGTACCAGATCTGAGAGGAAAAAACTTCAGTTTTTCCCCATTTAGAATTATGTTAGCCACTGGATTGTTATAGATGGTTTTTATCAGGTTGAGGTAGAGGCCATCTATTCCTATTTTCTGTAAGATTTTGAACATGGATAAGTGTTGGACTTTGTCAAAAGCTTTTTCTACATCAATTGAGATGATCATGTGGTTTTGGGATCTGGCTCTATTGATATAGTATATTACATTTATAGATGTGCACATGATGAACCACCCTTGCATTCCTGGGATGAATCCTACCTGTTCATGATATATAATATTTTTAATGATCTGCTATATTCTATTTGCAAGGATTTTATTGAGGATTTTTGCATCTATATTCATGAGAGAGATTGGCCTGTAGTTCTCTTTTTTAGTTGCATCTTTCTCAGGTTTTGGTATCAGTATAATACTTGCCTCCAAGAATGATTTTGGGAGGATTGCTTCCTTTTCAATTTTATTGAAGAGTTTGAGGAGTATTAGGATTGTATCTTCATAAATTTCTTATAGAATTCAGCTGTGAATCCATCAGGACCTGGAGTTTTCTTTGTTGGTAGGTTTTTTATTACATTTTGTATTTCACTGGCTGTTATTGGGTTATTGAGAGTACTTATATCTTCTTGATTCGGTTTTGGTAAATTGCACCTTTCTAAGAATCTGTCCATTTCATCTGTGTCTTCAGTTCTGTGAGAGTAAAGATTCTCAAAGTACCTATTAATGATCTTCTGAATCTCCACTGGGTCTGTGGTAATTTCGCCATTTTCATTCCTTATTACTTTAATTTGAATTTTTTCTTTCCTCTTTTTGGTGAGATTAGCTAGGGGCTTATCAATTTTGTTTAATCTTTCAAAGAACCAGCTTTTTTATTCATTAATTCTTTGTATTGTTTTCTTTGTCTTGATTGAATTAATTTCTGCTCTAATCTTGAAGACATCATGGTAGGCAACTAGTTCATGGACAAAAATTAAAATGCACATGTAACATCTGAAAAAATTAACAACTGGAATATCCTTTTGCTGAGAAGTTTTCGCATGTCAAAAGAAATTACCAACAAGTTGAAAAGACAACCCACAAATTTTGAAAACAATTACACTAATAATCACTCAGACAAAGGTCTTCTCTCTAGAATTTATAAAAAACTAAAAAATATTATGACCCCAAAATTCAAAGAACCAATCCAGAAGTGAGCACCCAAGATGAACACACACTTCTCAGAAGAAGAAATGTTAGAAGCTAATAAATACATGAAGAAGTGTTCTACATCACGAGCCATCTGTGAAATGCAAATTAAAGCAATACTTAGATACCATCTCACCCCAGAAAGAATGGCTATCATGAAGAAATTAACCAACAAGAAATGTTGGAGAGGCTGTGGGGAAAAAGGAACATTTCACTGCTGGTGGGAATGCAGACTGGTTCAACTATTATGAAAATCAATATGGAGACTCCTTTAAAAACTAGAACTGGAAATACCATTGAATCCAGCTATCTCCCTACTGGGAATTTTCCCAAAAGAACTGAAAATGTCATATCATAATGTTTTTGCTCCTATGTTTATAGAACTACAATTTGTGATAGCCAAATATTAGAAACAACCAAAAATGCCAGTCACCTGAAGAATGGTTGAAAAAGATGGGATGTTTTTATACAATGGAATATTACTCAGCTATGAAGAATGATAAACTTGAATCCTTCGTATATAAGTAGATGTGTCTTGAACATATACTCATAAGTGAAAAGATCAGAACTACATGTTTAAACATTGTA
>PVKN010018856.1:0-16671 GCA_004027915.1 Capromys pilorides | reverse complement strand
CCTGGGTTCAATCTATAGCATGGTACAAAAGGTAATAATAGCAATAAATTAAAGGAAAGAGACAGACCCTGTAGTACTCTTATGTACTTCTTTCTGAGACCTATAGTTTAGTAGAAAAATGCAAGAGGGGCCAGCCAGATAGCTCAGGGGATTAAAGTGTCTGCTTAAGTAGATGCAGGGACTGGGGTTTGATCCTTGGTAGCCATACCAGCAGCCGTGCCGGCCCCACTCCCAGGATGTGCTGAGACAGCAATTGAGACTGACCCTGATGGTGTGCACCTGTAATCCCAGCACTTGGGAGGCTGAAAACAGGAGAATCACTATGAGTCCAATCTGTATAGTGAGATCCTGTACTAAATACAAAAAAGAAAAAGAAAAAGACAAGCTACATAACAGGGTACAAAAGATTCAGATTTTAAAAATATTATATGTGCATAAATGCTTGCATATGCACAGAAAAATATCTGGAAACATACTCAAGAATAAGAAGTTAATGCCTTTATGGACCAGAGTAATAAGGAAACATTTTTTCACTACTGTTTGTTTTGTAATTCATTTTTTTATATTGTGCATTGTTCAAATAATAAAATGATTTTAGAAAGAAATATTATTTTTTTAGTACTTATTTATTCTTATGTATTTTGTCCAGGGTCTCATTATGCAGCTCAGTTGTAGTGATCTTCCCATTTTCAAACCTCCCAGCACTGGGGTTACAGGCATGCACCACGATGCCTGAACTCTGTAGCTGGCTGAGGGGGTGGAACCAGTGCAGCATGTGGTGTTAGGAATCGAACTCCAGTTCTTTCGCTTGCCTATGCAGGCACTTAGGCTACTGAGCTAGCTTGCTGGCCCTAGAAATATGCTAAATATGCTAAAGCTAATTCCTCTCAATCCTGGTGGGCAGTGCCGGCCCCACCCCGCGGGCACACTGAGACAGTGACTGAGGCTGAAACTGGGAGTGGTAGCATGCCTCTAATCCAGTGCTTGGGAGGCTGAAGACAGGTGGATCACAAGTCCGATCTGTGTAGTGAGATCCTATAGTTCCTATACTAAAATACATAAAAAGGGGCTGGGGAAATAGCTCCGTGGCACAAGTGCCTGCCTGGCAAGTGCAAGGTTGTGAGTTCGAACCCTGGTCCCACAAAAAAATATAAATAAATAAATAAAATACATAAAAAAATAAATATATAAAATAAAGCTAATTCTGGGACAGGGAGATAGCTCAGTAGAATAAGCGCTTGCTTGGCAAGAGCAAGGTCCTGAGTTCAATCCCTGGTATGGCTAATAATAATAATAATAAATAAAGCTAATTGCTCTAACTATGCATTCTACAATGTTATCCTACCTCAACAAGAATATCTCACTCTCATGTAGCCCATCTCTAACCTCTCTTTTACTACCTTTCTCCTGTATCCATAAACTCCTGTGTCTCACAGAAGCTCTTCATTCATTCATTTCAACAAGTCCTGGAATGTCTGAAGCACTTTAGTTGGTCTCCTGTAGCCAACATGTTCTCTCCTTTCACTGCCAAAGTATTTGAAAAAAGCTATCTGCTCTTACTGTTCCTGTACTATTACCTTCCACTTATCCTTTACTCACCATAGTTAAGTTAACTAGTACCACTATGCTACTGAAGTATCTCTGGCAACCAATCATCTCTTCTTAAGTATTTTCCCTTGCCTGGCATCTCCCACTCAAGTCTTCTCAGATTTGGCTATAACAACCTCTATTAGTTTCTCTTTTACCTTTTTTTATTAATTGAATACAGGGTTTCACTCCTAGTGACTTGTAGTGATCCTATCTCAGCCTCTCCAGTGCTAGGATTAGAGGTGCACACTACCACGCCCAGTTTACCTTTCGGACTCCTCTTTCAAGACAGGAAAGGGCCAGGGAAACAGCTGAGTAGAATAAGAGCTTGCCTGGCAGGGGCAGGGTCCGGAGTTTAATCCCCACTACTGCAAAAAAAACTAACAAGAAAGACAGGAAAGTCTCCTGGACTTGATGGCATATATGGGCGACACTTACCGGTTGACCCTGCGGGGACACTTATCCGGCTTGATGTCCACCTCGTAGTGGTAGACGTCAATTTTAGGAATGTCCACCTCAAAATAATTCGCCAGGAGCTTGATTGGTTTCCCCACAGTGCCAATCCCAGGCCGACGAGGTGCTTGGAACACCTGCTGCAGGGGGGGCAGATAGGTGCCCGCAGCTAGAAGACAAAAAAACTCAGTGAGGACAGAGCCTGGCAATCTTCTATGATGATCAGAGAAGGCACAAGGCCTCCCAAAACAGCAACAGGAGCAGAAAGAAGCCTCTCTCCCTTCCCAGCCCAAGTGAGGGTTTTCACTAGCTCACACATTCCCAGGCTTATGCAGTTTGGGGGGTTCTGTTTTGTTTTTAAACCTCTCTTCAGTTAGAAAACTGCCTGTTTTGAACTCAAGTAAACAAGTAGCAAGTTCTTATTACACGTTAAGTAAAGAACTAAATCTCATTTTCATTAACAAAAGCCTTTCTTCCTCCTACTAAATGAAGATATCTATGGGCTGGGGAGATGGCTCAGTAGAATAAGTGCCTGCCTGCCAAGCACAAGGTCCTGAGTTCAATCCCTGGTACCGCAAAAAAAAAAAAAAAAAAAGAGAGAGAGAAATAAATGAAGATATCTATATGGACCAAGTACTAGCAGTCTGAAAATACTCTACTCTGCCAGCTAAATGCTTACTTCCTTCATCACTTTCCTGAACACAAAACTGCCACCATCTTGATGTTCCTGTGTAGTGCATACAGGAGGGACAGCCAAGGAAAGTCAGGTTGGAGCCAGGCAGAGTGGCACGTGCCTGTAATCCCAGAACTCTGGAAGAGTGAGGCAGGAAAACAGTGATTTAGAGCCCTGCCTAGATGGCTCAGTGAGAGCCTATCTCAAAAATAAAAATAAAAAGGCTGGGGATGGAACTCAGTGTTAATGGTCCTGGGTTCAATCTCCAGTACCAAAGGGTGAAAACAAAGGCCAGCTTTGGAAGCAATGTTTGAGAATCAAGGCCAATGAATGGCTAGAGTTGGAGAAAAAATAAAAGGATGTTTGGAGACTAGGCAAAGAGGCTGAAATAAGGGGCCAGCACAGGGGCCAGCACAAAGGCTAAAACTAAAGACTGTGACAGAAAAGAGTTGAATTGGCCAAGGAGAGGAGGAGAGGAAGAGAGGCTTGAACTAAAGAATAGGGCAAGATAGGTTAGAGTTGGGCAATAGGGTAGGAGGGGAATAAAGCTGTAACTGAGTAGACAATGAAAATGTTCCAATGAATAAAGAGCTAAGGGCCTTGGGAAAGAGACAGTGATCAGAATGCCAGAGAAGGAAGAGACACTAACTCTGGGAAAGAGCATACAAGATTCTTTCCATGCCCCACAAATCCTCCCATAGAGGGTCCAGACAGTAAAAGGATCAATTTCAAGACAGAGGGGGCCCTTGGGAAAGGGGTAGGGCTGGGCTAGCCGGATTGCTGCCCCCAGGCTTATTTTTTAGTTTGGGGAGAGAGGAAAAAGCAAAACAGCTTAAAGAGAAGCCTTTGTCCTCAGCTACTATTGTTCTTGCCAGATGAGGACCAGCCCAGGTGGGAGGAGAGAAGGATAAAACAGCCCAGAACCTCCCATTACCAGAGTTCTGCTTACACAGTCAGAAAGACTGGGGGGATGGGGGCACATCTTCATCTGGGGGGTCAGGAAGAGGTCAGAGCCATTTGTGGGAAGGCAAATATCCCAGTTACACCGCTGTCTCCCTCTAACCACCTGTCAAGTCCAGCCCACTCTGGACAGGGAAACTGAGACCCAGGCTGGAGGAAAAGGCACTCAGAACTCAGCTGGTGGGGAGGTGGAGGGCTAGTAATTCACACCTGGCCAATTATCCCAGAAAGAGCTGGACAGAAATGTCACACAAGGTCAAAGGAAGATATAAACACACATTCCTGTCACACATCCAAACACAGCCTACATCTCGACAGTTTACCCTCACTGCCGGCAGCTAGGTTCTTCAAAGGCAAAGACCATATGTGCGCTGGTCACTGCTCAATCTCCAGGGCCTGGCACACAGAGCCATATTCAGTATACAGATATGAGTGCACAAACACATCCACTGACACAACACTAGAACACACAAACATGAACCCCTGCAACTGCCCAGAAACGATCATAACCCTTGCACAGGATTTGTGTCCTTAGGAGTATGGATAGGAAAAGACACCTTTCTTCTCCTTTAACCTCCTAGGCTGCAGTCAGTAGGGGTCTTAGAAGAAAGACATCCCCTACAGCCAGTGGCTGGGTAGCAATGTGGGGGAGGGGAGAAACAACCTCAAAGCCTTCTCCTCCCTAGAAATAGGACAACACACCAAGGAGCTACAGCTTTGGACCATCAACCTGTTCAAAGGAGACTGGAAAAACATTGGAGCCTACACTCTTACTTCATCCAAAACTAAGCAATGCAAAGAGGAAAAGAGAATCTTTCTCCTGTGCTATCCTCCACAAGCTTCACAGCTGTACAAAGTCTCTCCCCTCCTAGCCCCACCCTGCCCCCACCTTTTAGTCTGAGAAAAGGGAGACACTTCCCTTCAGATCCAGACAGGGACAGACGGCCACTTTGTGATGCAGATGAGGGCCCCAGCACAGAGGACAAAGCTCTGGCCTAGGGGGAAGGGGCGGGGCCTCCCCTGCAGACAAAAGCAGGAGGGAGGGGCCCTGAATAGGACACTCCCCCTCCCCCCATCTCTAACCGGTCCAGAGAAGGAAAAGTAACTGCCCTGCCTCAGGATTCCTCTCCTGCAGCTCAGAGGCCCACTTACCTCCCAAGGAGCTACAATCCCTACTGAAAAGAATTGAACTCAAGGATCAGGTTAGGTGGTGGGTATGCAAAGACAACTGGCCAATCTCTCCAAAATGAGACTTGTCTAAAAGTTATGAAATATCTGCATGAGTACATATAAATTATTAAACATGCACATATGAGCTTAACCATATGTTCAGAGGAAATGTGGTTTGATTCAGTTAACAAACATGTATTTTGTGTCAGGACTTACACAGTAGGCAATTGCTGACTGCATAGATACAGTATGTTAAAAACTATTTCTACCTTCAAGAGAGCTCCTAGTCCAGTATGTATGATTGGAACACAGATGTGCAAAGAAGACACACGTGGACATAAGTAACAATGTCTTAGCTTTGTATATCGTCCTTGGGCTTTCTCAGGACACCATTTCTAAGAGAAGGGTCATCGCAGCAGAATAAGGAGGCAGTTATGGAGTCTCCATCAGAAGCTTCCAAAGCACCTGCCTCACAAGCATAAGGTCCTAAATTCAAACTCTGGTACAAAAAAAAAGAAGCTTCCAGACTGAATTTTAATTGCATACTGAGACGAGGCAAAGTCTGTCCCACTAGGCTTTTCCCAAAGCTACGGCTAACTCCAGACACCAGACTCTAGCTCCTCCCTTGGAAAATTATTTTTTGTAACAAACAAAAAAATTCAATTTTTCATCACTCCAGACCCCATCAGGAATTCATCAGGATAAACTCTTTAGTTGGAAAAAGGTACCACCACCTGGAAGCAATCCGTCTGCTCCTCAATGACCTACCCACTCTATTATTTTGCTTCGTTCTTGTCTTTTTTGAGATGGGTTTTTATATGCAGTTCAGGCTTGAACCCACTTAGTAGCAGACTGGCCTTGAACTTAAAAGTTCAAGTTCTTCCTCAGCCTCCTGAGTGCTGGGATTACAGACAAGTGCTGAGATTAGAGAAACATACCACCATGCCTGGCCTACCCGCTCTATTCTAGTGCACAGGTTGTCACAAAACATTTCCAGCCCAGAAAACTGAGTTGCAGGAATGGAGACAAAGAGGAAGTGGCTGGTTCTCCAGTCAGCTGATCAATACAATCTATCTTAGGATCTGTACAACCTCTACAGTTTTTTTGTTTTGTTTTGCTTTGCTTGGGTGTTTTCGTTTTTTTGTACTTACTGAGAACTGATCCCCATTGAGCTACACCCCAGCCCTTTTTTATTTTGAGGCAGTGTCTAAGTTGCCCAGGCTGGATTCATACTTATGATCCTGCTGCTTCGGGTTTTCAAAGTGATATAATCGCAAGCATGTGCCACTAAACCTCCTTATCAGGTTATTTTTGTTTGAGGAAAAGTAGTTACTCAGTACTTACAGATTACTCACGGAAGACTTAAGACTTGTTAGCCATTTTTATGGAGGAGGGGTATTAGGTCTGATCAGATAGAACAAAGATTATTCCAACAGAAAAGTAATGAAATTCATATCCCAAACAGAAATCCTATTCCTGTACCCAGACCAAACGGAAGGGGTGGAAAGAGATGACCAAAGGATTTCTGAATCTACACTGCTCTATCCACCACATGGTAAGAGATTTAGAATACCAGATATACTACCACCGCACAGCCCGTCCTGAGGATTCGGTCTTTGAGCAGGCCTGCCTCAGTTTCTCCTGTTCTTTTTACTACCTTTTCTCATTACCTGTGAATGAGAAAGTAGGGCTATTCCCTGTAACCAGAGCCGATACTGCAAGTTCCTCCATATATACACAACACACACATACACACACACAAACACAACTACTTTGTATCAGACTAGCCTGGCAACCTTAGCTCTCTAATGACATACCCATTACAGTTTTGGGGGAGTAAAGATAAAAACGGAAAGATATCCACTGGGAGACAGGAGCCATAAAAAAATTAAGACATGAAGAGATGAGGCTGTAACTTCAGGAGACAATTCAGAGGCAAAAGTCATTTTGTTTGGATTAAAAGCTTCCATCTCTACTCAGAATAGGACCAGAAATTTGCAAACCAGATAGACTTAGTCTTGTCCTTGGTTCCTCAGTAACCAACACCTTTTCTAAGGCTTCTATCTTCAAAGAGTTCCCACCGCCCAAACATGGCTTCGGTGCCAGTCTCTCCTCCTGTGGCAGAAAAAGACACTTTGGCAATTTCCCTCAACCCGTTCTTGGCCAAGTGTAACTGAGTGGCTTCAAGCCCCTGAGACAGAGAAGGCGGTGGCGACTGCCACCTGTGCTCCACCAACCTAACCTCACACACAACGACGCTTCACTTTCCAAGCCCAAACTGGGCGGGGGCGGGACGAGGGTATTCAGGCAGCCACGCCCCCACCACGTCGGGTAGCCCCTTCCAGCTGCCACCTCCGCGCATGCTCCGGTGCCACCACTCCGGCTCCCCGGCCTCCCCCGAGGGAATCCCAGGACTAATCCCCAACCCACCGCCCCCTGACCCTCGCCCCAGCGTCAGGCCCGGCTGGGCGGAGCTTACAGCCCGGCTCTGGCGCCTTCTCCCTGGAGATATTAGCTTAGTCCAGCCCAGCCGGGCTGAGCCCCCGCCCTCGACAGGCGGGAGCTCCAGGCCCATCTGTGTCGCCCCCCTCCGAGACACCTGGAGCCCGCCCCCTGCCACCTGCCGGGTCTCGCCGCGGGCCTTCCCTGCTCTCCAAGGGTCCTTCCGTGCATGCAGGCCTTTCCCCAGATTATTTCCCACCCCCACGACTGCATACAGCTTCCCTGGACGAACAGCCCCCACCTCAGAGCTCTTCTCACATGGTTCTCCCCGGAACTGCACAGAGCTCTCTACAAACTGGGCCCCCCATACCACGAGAACCCCTCTGCTCACCCAGGAGCCCTTCCCTCACTCGGGAATCGCGATCTTCGCGCGGGAGCCCCCCAACTCGTCTCTGGAGCACGCACCGACCCCTCCCGGGGGCCCTTACCTGCTCCCGAGGGTCCCGCTTCCATCCCATATACCCGTGCGGAGGTCAGGCGGCCCAGAGACTGTGGGGTCCAGCGTGAGGGGCCTAGCGACCGCGCACTCTCGCCGCTCGGACTCCCGGGCCGGGCTCGGCTCCCCCTCCAAGCCCGGCCGCTCGCGCCGACGCCCCCGCAGCCTCCGTTGCCGCCGCCACCGCCGCCGCGGAGGCTGCAGCAGCTCCCCCTACGAGCGCCCGACCAGTTGCCAGTGCGCAGGCGCGACCGCCAGGCCCAGGGGGCGGACGGGAACGAGTCAAGCGGGGCGCTCCGACGGCAACAAAGGCCAATGGAGAGGGACCGGGGAGCGGGGACCGGAGGCAGCGGCCCCTGGCGGTCACCCGTCGCCGTGCAGCCGGCGGGAGGGCCCCGGTAGCGGCGCCAAGGAACCGCGCAGTGGCGTAAGTGGGGCGGGGCGGGGCGACATCCCCGCTGCAGCCTCTGGCCCTGTCTTTTCCCCAAAAAGGTCCCTCCGAATCCACACTCATCCCCACCCTTCTCACAGAGCCCCGCACAAGTCAGGGGAACCCCACCTCCTTCCCAGTCCCTTTCACACTCCAGCACCCCATCGCCCAGGGGCCCTGCCTCCCACCTGTCCTCCCAGTCACCCTCATCCTTCAAGCCTGGGCTGCAGAGATTGCCTCCACGAAGTCTTTCTTCGTCCCTAGTCACTGAACTCGCTGACGCCACCCTCTCTTCCAGGCCAGGTGCTGGGTGCCTAGACCACAAACCCTGCCTACCCTGGAAGATGTCAGTCTGAATTTAAGTGCGGCTGCAGACCTCTGTCCGCAAGATCAGGGAGGCACCTGTCTCCGCTTTCTCTTCTGCTCAGCTCTCGACAGCCGCACTCTGTCAATCTGCTTCTCTCACCACGTCATTTCAGTGACTTTTTGTGTCAAAATCCAAAAGATAGTTTTTAATTATTTCTCCGTAGCATCTGACACTATATGTCTCCTTTAAAAAAATAAAAATAAAAAGACTTGTACGTGGTTTGGACATTTCTGAAGTCTCCTTAATGCCTCAGTTCTTTTCAGTTTTCATCAAGGGTCGCTTCTGCTTTTGCCCCATAAGATAAGCGTTGGCGAACGTTCCAAATGCTATTCTCTACCTATTTCTCTCCTCAAAGATCTGATCAATTCATATGGCCCAGCTGTGCTTCCAAATCTGTACTTCAGCCACGTCTCAGACTCTTATTTCCACGTGTCTGCTGGACAGCTCCACCTGGATGTTCTAGCACCTCAAATTTAGGAAATCCACACCAACCAAACCCTCTATCGTTCCCCTTCAAACATACATATGCACTTGTGTCTTGTGTTTCCTGCCTCAATAAATGGGATTTTCAAGCCAGAAGTGACAATTCCTCTCTCTTCCCTTACTACTTTTCCCCACAAAGCTGATTACCATGTCCTGTAATATTTAATTCCTGCTTTCCCGTGATTCCCCTTTTATTTTGATGGTTCATTGTGCTGGTGCAGACCCTCAGTGTATCTTGCCAGAAATATCACACCTACTTCCTTTTTCTGTTGTTTCTCTCAGCTTCAGAGAACATCCTTTCCATTTGGTCTGCTGCAGCGATAGAACAATGACAAGAAAGAGACCCATTAGCCAGATATAGTGGTAAATACCTATAACCCCGCCACTTGGAAGGCTGAAGCAGGAGGACTGATGTGAGTTTGAGGCCAGCCTGAGCAATATAGTGATATTTATTTTCTTTTTTCTTTTTTGTGGAACCAGGATCAAATTCAGGACTTTGTACTTGCCAGGTGGGCACTTGTGCCCCTGAACTATCTCTCTGGCCTGTAATGATATTTACGTATTTATTTGTTTATTTATTTTGTGGCCAGCTCAGCCTACCCTGTGGGTGGGGCTAGAAAGGCATGTGGTGCCTGGAATCCAACCACAGTCCCTATGCTTGCCTAAGCTGATGCTTTAGACCTCTGAGATATCTCACCAGCCCTATGTAGTGATTTCAAGGCCAGTCTAAATTACACATCATGAATCCGAGCTGTGTAGTAAGATCGTGTAGCAACCAAATACATTTAAAAAAAAAAAACAAAAAACAAACTTGTGAACCTTGCCTCCAGTCATTTAATAGGCCTTGCATTAGACCAAAGAACAAAGAACATGCTTTTTTTTTTTTTTTTTTTTTGAGAAACAGTCTCTTTGCAGCTTAGGTCAGCCTTGAACTCACTATATAGTTTCAAGCATGCAGTGATCCTTCTGCCTCAACCTTATGATTGCTGAAATTACAGGTGTATGCCACCACATCTGGGTAAGAATGTGCATTTTTAACAACTTTGTAGATGAAGTTTGTGCTACTGACCTGGGAATAACACTTTGAGAACAACTGCTATACTGTATCTTTAGTTTTTCAATTTTTAAAAATCTTTTGTTTATTTGGTACAGAGTCTCACTACACAGCTCAGACTCATAGTGATCCTCCTGTCTCAGTCTCCCCAGTGCTAGGATTACAGGAGTATACCGCCATATCCAGTTTCTGTGACAGGCATGGCACACCAGGGGTTTTGGGGCCACCATGGCATGCTGTGCTGGGGATCAAACTTGGGTCCTTGCATTTGCCAGGCAGGCACTTAGACCTCTGAGCTATCTCCCCAGCCCAGTCTACTGTATCTTTAAATTACTGACTAGGAACAATGACTCTAGAGCTAGATTGTCTTGGTTTCAATCCTGGCCCTACCATTTACTGCTGTGTAACACTGAGCAGATTGTTTAATTTCTCTGTATCTGAGTTTCCATCTCTGTAAAATGGGGAATAGCACTATCCTATTGGAATGTTGCACAGATGAAAAGATCTAATATATAAAAAACACTTTTAAATGATGCCTGATCTGAAGTGAATAGACACTTCTCAGATGAAGTAGAGAAATGACAATTAAATACAGGAGAAAATGTTCAACATCACTGGTCATTCAAGAAGTGCAAATTAAAACAATGCTGAGATTCTTTCTCACTTCAGAAAGAATGGCTGGCCTGCCTGGCAGGTGCAAAGTCCCGAGTTCAATCCCCAATACCAAAAAGAAAGAAAGAAAGAAAGAAAGAAAGAAAGAAAGAAAGAAAGAAAGAAAGAAAGAAGAAAAATAGAGCCTGGTGATGACTCCAGGATGAGCCCTGGTGGTCATGGCATTGGCTCCAGAGGAAGAACAGTATATGTTTACAAGAGATTATGAGCCCCACTGCCTTGAGAGTTAGGATTTTAACAAATTCAAACTAACAAGCATTCAAGAGGAAAACAGATCCTTTTGCAGCTGATACCATCATTGCCTTTGGATGCTAATGTTTCTGGAAGAACCTTGAATGCCCAGGGACTTTCAAACCCTGCTGCTCATCATCTTCAGTCCTCTTTGGACCACTTCAGCACTGGGACTGCCGGGTAACTGTCAGCCCTCTGTGAATCCATAATCCTGCCAGACTGGGGCTGAGAACCAAGGAGCTGGATGCATTGGAGCACATGTACCCAGGAGTATGTGTACTCTTCTGATGCTACCGTGCGTGGGACTCCATTATGGTGTCAAATGTTGGCAAAGTGAGGACTGACTTTCTACTTGAAACCAATGCTAAACAGGGCAAAGGTGCTGGCTTTATGGTACTGCTTATGAAAGCCTGTTTGTGATGCAACATGGAAGGTTCACAGCACAACTTGATTTGTGGGATGTGTTCATGAAATCTCATCTGAACTTCCACAGCCATAAAATATTCCCAATATCTTTCCCATTACTTGTTATTCACTGCAACAGACTCTCTTATTGCTTGGATTATAATGTATAATAGTAAACTGTGGAGAAACACGAAGTGTACATAAGGTTCCCAAGTCTCAATACTGTTTAAAACATAAGTGTGGGAACATGGAAAATACCAAAGGTAAAGCGATATCATTAAAAAAAAGAAAGAAAGAAAAGAAATTGACCAATAACAAATGCTGGTAGGCTCAGGGGTGGAGGAGGGCCCCTTCTCCATTACTGGTGGAAGTGCAGGCTGTGCAACTACTGTGGAAATCAGTGGGGAGAGTCCTCAAAAAACTAAAACTAGAGATTCCATTGGATCCAGATATTCTACTTCTTGGTATCTTCCTGAAAGAATTTAAAACATCATAGCACAGTGATATATACATTCATATTTATAGCAGCATTTATACTAACTAAATCTTGCAAATAGCTCAAATGCCCATCAATTGATGAATGGATAAAGAAGATGTGGGGGTTTTATACAATGGAGTATTACTCTGTCATAAAGAAGAGTAAACTAAATTTTATATTTATTTATTTGTTTGTTTGTTTGTTTGTTTATTTTGCAGAACCGGGGATCGAACTCAGGACCTTGTGCTTGCCAGGCAAGTGCTTAGTCTACTGAGCTGTCTCTTCAGCCCCAGTAAACTAAATTTTAACAATTAAAAAAAAAAAAGATAAACTTGAAACATTTTTAGCTAAATGGTTGGATCTTAAGTGAAATAAATCCGATACCCATATGAAAATACCACATTGTCTCTCTGATGTGAAAAACTGAAAGTATAAATAAGGACCAAAATACATGATAGATATTGTGATATGGGAAGAAAATGTTCAGCCAGGTGTGGTGGGTGGTGCATGCCATAATCCCAGCATTTAGGAGGCTGAGGCAGGAGGATCAATGTGAGTTCGAGACCAGCCTGGACTACAAAAGTGAGCTCAAGGCCAGCCTGAACTGCATAGCAAGGCCCTATCTCAAAAAGAAAAAAGAAAATGTTCAAATGGAAAGAGGAACCAAGAAGGACTAAAGGGAAGGAAAAAAATGCAAAATGAAGGAAAAAATGGAAACAAAGCTTTTGCAAAATAAGAAGAGAGAGAAAGGAGGGTAGGGGAAGAGGAAGAAGGAACCAAGGTATATCATGTTAAGGTACAAATTTCCTGTGATGAATGTGATCATAATGCATACCTAAAATGTATCAATAAGCTTAATTAATTAAAAATAAGCAAATAAGCTAAATAAGATGGTGCCTGAAAGAATGCAAGCAAAGCATTCTCCACTAGCATAATCATTATTTGCTTCTCCTACTATATGCTAAGTTCCATAAGGACAAGGACCATAGCAGATGCTTTTCTTGTCCTCTTTTTGTGCCTGCCACAAGCTTTGCCTGGAACAGTTTGTTAAATTTGAGTTAACCTGACTCAAACAGAAAACATCAAAAAACTCAAACATAGAAAGACTTTCCCTCTAAAGGGAAAGTCTCTAAAGAAAGGAAACAGATATGTGGCATTCCGTAACTGTTCAAATGCCCTGTTCTAAATACTCAGTCTTATGCTCAACTTTGAAGCCAGCATGAACTATAGAGTGAAATAAAAAAAGGTAAATGTCTCAAAAAAGATAAATAAACAAAAGTTTTTAATATTATTACCCAGGTATGGTAGCGCAGGCCTCTCATTTCAACAATCTGGAAAGCCAAGGCAAGAGGTTTTCAAGTTGGAGCCCAACCTAAGCAAGAACCTGTCTCAAAATGATAAATAAATAAATATTTTATCTTTGAAACCTAGTGTATACTTTCTATTTATCACTCCAAACTCACTGTATTTCATGTAGTTAATTGTGACTAGGGACTATTTAGAGACCAACATAGTATAGATGATGAATTTCAGAGCAGCTTTGAGGGCAACAACAGAAGCAGGTGGATAACATGGGATAGTCAGAGTGGGTTTCTGAGAGGTTAGGGAGGAAGAGCAGGAATTAACCAGACAAAGGAGGAATGGGAGAAAGTTGTATCAAGCAATACTAGCAGAGGGCACAAAGCTGAGAAGTGGCAGATAGGACAGGAGCCATCACTATTGGTGACAGTGTATCATGAAAATGGAAAGAAGAAGCAGTGATGAAAGGGGCTAGAGAAGAGCACCAAGACCAAATCTGACCATTCTTTCCCCTGCTGGAGCCAGGAGAGGGGCAGCAAAGGCAAAAGGAGGAGCTGTCCCTGGTTCTGACACCCAAGGCAGACACACTGCCTTGTTCCACCCAGATACTCAGTTCACAATTCCAGATTCACAGGCTGGAGCTAAACAGACACAGAGTAAACCTATTTCCCAGAATCTTCTGCAGGACAGATAGTGATCTCCAAACCTTTAGCTTGACCTGGTAGGAGGGGGAATCTAGATACTTCAGGCAGGCTGCCTTGAATGGTTGGAGAATCTTAGGAGCATTAAAGTCTAGCAACATAACTCTAGGATAATAGAGTTTAGGGTCAGCTGTGACCAGGAAAGGCATCTTTCCTAAAATCGAGGTTGATGCAGAACTGCTGTACCAAATGAACTCCCAAACAGTAGTCAACTTGGGCTGTCTTGACCCCTTGAAGAACATGAACTAACAACAGTCAGCCCAGAATCTACAGGGATGTTACCAAGCTACTGATTAGTGAGAAGGCTCATGGTAGAATTGACTCCTCTTACCTTCTTTCACCTCAGTTTACCCAAGAGGAGGGCTCCATAGAAAAACATTTACAATAATTATGGCCTCAGTATGTCAGGGGGCCAGAGAAAAGGGCAGGCTGCACAAGTATGGAAAAAGTTAAAACTCAGAAGACTAGAAAGGGAAAAAATAAAGGGCCTACCAGATAGTTCAGCAGACTAAAACGTCTGCTTAGGCAGAACACAGCAGCCAGGGTTCAGTTCTGGTATCCGTGCTGGCCCTGCTCCCAGGGCTTGCTGAGACAGCGATTGAGATGCCATGGTGGCACATGCCTGTAATCCCAGCACTTAGGAAGCTGAACACAGGAGAATCACTATGAGTTGGATTTATGTAGCAAGACCCTGTAGACCCTGTACTAAAAACAAAAAAAGTGGGGGCCCTTACAACTACTATTACTCACAAATAATGACTGTCTAAAAAGAAAACACCAAATAGTCTATAGACAGATTATTACATATGAAAGAAGAAAGTATAGCAAGATGAATGAATGCGAGATTAACATTATTAAATATCTAATACAATGAGACTGGGGATGTAGCTCACTGGCACAGCATTTGCCTAACATACCCAACGCCCCTGGCCCAGCCCTCAGAACTGTTTCAAAAAAAAAAAATCCATTGCATTAAAAAGATAACAATTTTAAAAAGACAACAATTTATAGTAGTAGGGGCTGGGAAGATAGCTCTGTAGCACAAGTGCCTGCCTGGCAAGAGCAAGGTCATGAGTTCGAACCCCAGTCCCACAAAAAAACAAAAAAACAATTTATAGTAGTAACAGGAATAAGAAAGATAAAGAATAATTTTTTGACAAAAGGTATGCAGTACCTCATGAGGAGATGCTCCCTTGGTGGGCTTTCCTCTCACCACTGCATGGTCACACATTTGCCTTCAGCACCAGCCTCACCAGGTTGTGGTGATGGTGACCATGGGCTGAGGATGTACCAGATAGCCCCACATCTGTACTCTATTTTGAGGTCCTCAGATCTTATAGGAAGGCAGTGCCTGCCTCCTCACTAGCCCCTTGAATTCTGTTGAAGTATAATTGCCACTCAGTAAACTGGGTGTATTTATTTATTTGTTTGTTTGTTTATTTATTTATTTATTTTGACAATACCAGGGATCAAACTCAGGACCTTGCACTTGCAGGGTAGGTGCTTAAGTTGCTGAGCCATCTCCCCAGTCCAAACTGGGTGTATTTAAAATGTGCAGTACAGTGAATTGTGTCATAAATATATACATGAAACCATCACCACAAGAAAGCTAATAACATGCCCATTACCCTCTAGTTTCCTCCTGATTTCTGCTTCCTAGCTCTCTGCTGCCTTTGCTTGTCTACTGTATAACTACTGGTCCACTTTCTGTTGCCATAGATTAGTTTTCATTTTCTAGTATTTTATATAACCAAACTATTTTGGGGGAAAAGGAGGTCTGATCTCCTTAGATCACTATTAATTATTTCATGACTTATCCATGCCATGTATATCAGAAGTTCATTTTATTGCTGAGTAGTATTCCATTTTATGAGTACACAGAATGACAATTTGTGTGCTTAATCACATGGGGATAGATATTTGGATTGTTTTTACTTTTTTTTTTTTTTTTGCAGGACCAGGGTTCGAACTCATGATCTTGCACTTGCCAGGCAGGCACTTGTGCCACAGAGCTATCTCCCCAGGTCCCTGTTTTTACTTTAAAACTACTAAAACTAAGACCGTTGTAATCCCTTATCTATAAGACTTTAGACATTTTTGTTGATTTATCTTGAATAAATACCTAGGAGTGAAATGTCTACATTTTATGGTAGGTCCGTAACTTTTAAAATAAGAATTTGAGGGCAAGTCAAATAGCTTAGTGGATTAAAGCACCTGCAAGCAGGCATAGGGGCCAGGGGTTCGATCCCTAGGCCTGCAGTGCCAGGCCCGCCTCCAAGCACGCTGAGGCGGCAATTGAAACTGGGCATGGTGGCCCTCGTCTGCAATCCCAGCTCTTGGGAGGCTGTAAACAGGTGGATCACTATGAGTCCGATCTAGTACTGCGACCCTAAACACCCTATAGACCCTTCCCTAAAATACAAAAAATAAAAATAAAATAAATAAATAAACAAATAAAATAAAATAGAATTTGGAGAACTTTCCAAGAAGCAATAAACATTTTCCAAAGTGGTTGCACCATTTTACATTTTTACCAGTTGCATATGAGAATTCCAATAGATCTCCCAAACACTTGATATGTTTGCTCTGTCTTTCTTAGCCTTTTCAGTAAGTATGTGTTAGTAATTCATTGTGGTTACAACTTGTGTTTTACTAGTTACAAATTATGTTAAAAACTTCTTTCAAGTGGTTATTTGACATTTGTATTTGTTCAAATCTTTTACTCATTTTTAAATTTATCTTGTAAGAATGTTTTTATATATTCTAGATG